>JAXIVD010007020.1:0-2500 GCA_036785275.1 Cancer borealis | reverse complement strand
TTTTCTTAAAGAGATAACACGGACAGGAGGAGACCTAGCGGGATACAACAAAGTTCGTGGCTGTAGCAAGTCTATGTTCCCTGCTGGGAGATAATTGATATGGGAAGGGGGCTTGCAGGGGGACTTGCACGGGGTGATCGCCAGAGTTGGTGTCGGACGGATGGCGAGGTGATGGGCCTCTTGGCGTATGCCCCCTATGATTATAAATATAAATAAATATATATATATATATATATATATATATATATATATATATATATATATATATAAATATATATATATATATATATATATATATATATATATATATATATATATATAATATATATATATATATATATATATATATATATATATATATATATATATATATATAAATATATATATATATATATATATATATATATATATATATATATATATATATATATATATATATATATATATAAACATACATATATCTATCTATCTATCTATCTATCTATCTATCTATCTATCAATATATATATATATATATATATATATATATATATATATATATATATATATATATCTAACAATTTTACTTCTTCATCTTTCCCTCCTTTACTTCAACCAGATGGCCCCACAGCTGTCTCTTCTTTCTCTAAAGCTGAACTCTTCGCTCAAACCTTTGCTACTAACTCTACTTTGGATGATACTGGGCATATTCCTCCTACTCCTCCACCCTCTGACTATTTCATCCCTAAAATTAAAATTCTTTATCATGACGTTTTCCAGGCTCTCTCTGGTCTTGATTCTCGGAAGGCTTACGGACCGGATGGAGTCCCTCCTATTGTTCCTAAAAACTGTGCTTCCGAACTCGCTCACTGCATGGTCAAACTCTTTCGTCTGTGTCTCTCTACTTCTACCTATCCTTCTTGCTGGAAGTTTGCTCACATTCAACTTGTCCCTAAAAAAGGTGACCGCTCCAATCCTTCTAACTACCGCCCTATAGCTTTGATTTCCTGACTTTCTAAGGCATTTGAGTCTGTCCTTAACAAGAAGATAATGAGGCATCTATCAGCTCACAACCTTCTCTCTGATTGCCAGTATGGTTTCCGTAAAGGCCGATCTACTGGTCATCTTCTTGCTTTCCTCACTGAATCTTGGTCATACTCTTTTAGGGATTTCGGTGAAACCTTTGCTGTCGGCCTTGACATATCGAAAGCCTTCGATAGAGTCTGGCATAAATCTTTAATTTCTAAACTACCCTCCTATGGATTCTATCCTTCTCTTTGTGCCTTCATCTCCAGTTTCCTTTCCGACCGGTCTATTGCTTCTGTAGTGGACGGTCACTGTTCTTCTCCTAAACCTATCAACAGTGGTGTTCCTCAGGGTTCTGTCCTATTACCCACTCTTTTTCTATTATTCATCAATGATCTCCTAAATCTGACTTAATGCCCTATCCACTCCTATGCTGATGACACCACCTTGAATTTTTCAACGTCGTACAACCAACGCCCAACCCAACAAGAATTAAATTACTCAAGGCGAGATGCTATAGGACGCTTAACTTCTGATCTTTCACTAGTTTCTGATTGGGGCAGAGCAAACCTTGTTAGGTGTCCTATGGCGTCTGCGTCCATTTTTCTCTCCCTCTCAGCTGCTTGCTCTGTACAGGGGCCTTATCCACCCCTTTATGGAATATGGCTCTCATGTCTGGGGTGGCTCAACTCATACAGCTCTTTTAAACAGGGTGGAGTCTAAAGCTTTTCGCCTAATCAACTCTCCTCCTCTAACTGACTGTCTTGATTCTTTAAGTCACCGCCGCAATGTTGCATCTTTATCTATCTTCTACCACTATTTTCATGCTGACTGCTCTTCTGAACTTGCTAACTGCATGCCTCGCCCCCTCCCGCGGCCTCGCTGCACAAGACTTTCTACTTCTTCTCATCCTTATTCTGTCCATCTACCTAATGCAAGAGTTGACCAGTATCTTCACTCTTTCATCCCTTACACTGGTAAACTCTGGAACTCTCTTCCTTTTCTTCTGAGGTAGGAAAGTCCTGACCATCGAGTGATTAGTTTCTTCTCGACTCACTGACCAACGAGCAAGGGGTAAATAATCCTGGCGAGGTCGCCACATGTGAAGGACTAGGCCGACAGAGGTCTCGAGATGGTACGAGACTTGCTCGAATTAATCCCCTCACGTTGCCAGGTGGCGTTCTACCCCTATTATGGTTGGTCAGGAGGAGGGAAAAACATAAGTAACATTAATCCACTTTAATATGTCAACGCTGATGTATGAATAATCTCAGATACAGACGGAACACAGATGGGTTGCAGGTAGTAAGTGTCCCAGAATCCTCGAGACGTCTTGAGCGTAGATTAGGTGGTGGTGGTGAAGGACTACAGCGTCTTGATAATAGTCCCTTGTAAGTGGTGACAGTCACAGATACAGCGGTTGAATGAGGGCAGTGCCGGCCAGGGCTAAAGACGGCAACAGCCTCGAGAGGTGAGGAGATTCGCCAGGTGGTAG
>JAXIVD010007019.1:0-17500 GCA_036785275.1 Cancer borealis | reverse complement strand
TACAGGTTTGCATAATCTTAGCTCAGAAAGGGATTTAGGGATGTTAATTAGTCAGAATCTTTGTTTGACCTAGAGAACAGTGCATCAGCGCTAGAAATAAGGCAAACAGAATATTAGATTTCATTTCCAGAACAGTAACAAACAGAACATCAGAAGTAATTTTGAGACTTTATTTAGCTTTAGTTAGGCCCCATTTAGATTATGCAGTTCAGTTTTGGTCTCCTTACTACAGGATGGATATAAAGAGATTAGAAGCCATACAGAGAAGAATGACGAAGATGATACATGGGATCAGGAACTTGGATTATAAAGATAGATTAAAGCGCCTTCAGGTACACTCACTAGAAAGACGCAGGTTGAGAGGAGACCTAATTGAGGTGTATAAATGGATCAAGGGATTCAATAAGGCAGACATAAGTAAGGTGCTCATAGTTAGTGGTCCAGGTAGAACTCGAATGAACGGTTACAAGCTAGAAAAATTCAGGTTCAAGAAAGATAGGGAAGAACTGGTTCACAAATAGGGTAGTAGACGAGTGGAATAGGCTCAACAGTCATGTGGTGAGTGCAAAATCTATAGGTTGTTTTAAGAATAGATTGGATAAATTCATGGACAGCGATGATAGATGGTAGTGGGTGTTTTTAGGTTCACAGGAGCTACCTCGAGTAGGCCAACTGGCCTTTTGTAGTCTCCTTATATTCTTATGTTCTTAACATAAACAGCTGCACCATAACAACACAAACAGCTGCACCATAACAACACAAACAGCTGCACCATAACAACACAAACAGCTGGAATGTTAATGAACGTTTGGATTTACTTGACAACACTAACATGAGATGGTTTCAAGCTAGACAAGGTTAGGTTAGGTTTCTTTACTTTACAATACGATAAAACACAAATACAAAATGGTTTCAAGTTATTACAGACAAGTTTTCCAATTGCACACACAAAAAAAAAAAAGTCCGGTGTATAGATGAGTGTTAGCTCCAGAAACACACACACTATTATTGTCATTACTATAATTATTGTCATTATTCTACTACCACCACTATTATTATTATTACTACTATTACTACTACTACTAGTACAGTGGTAGCACGCTGGCCTTGCATTCGCTTGGTCGGCAGATCGAGTTCCCACCCGGGCTTGTGATGCTTAAGCTGTTTACTGTGGAGGAAATGCTGTGGTCGGGCACCACAGTGGGGGGTTGGGCTTGCCCGGCTGACGTTCTGGAGAGCATCTTCAATTTTTTTTTTTTTTTTTTTTTTTTTTTAAATATACATTAAAAGGGTACTGGCTAAGGGGAAAAAAATTAAGTATAAAAAAATCCCGCTTGTCGCCAGAGCCTGTAAAGAAGACAGTCGGAGAAATAAAAAATGGGGGAGCAGTTCAATTTAGTATGAGAGGTGTGTTGACACTCCTCTTTTGAAAGAGTTTAAGTCATAGGCAGGTGGAAAAACAGACAAAGGAAGAGAGTTCCAGAGTTTACCAGTGTAAGGGATGAAAGAGTGAAGATACTGGTTAACTCTTGCATTAGGTAGATGGACAGAATAAGGATGAGAAGAAGTAGAAAGTCTTGTGCAGTGAGGCCGTGGGAGGGGGGGAGGCATGCAGTTAGCAAGTTCAGAAGAGCAGTCAGCATGAAAATAGTGATAGAAGATAGATAAAGATGCAACATTGCGGCGGTGACTTCAAGAGTCAAGACAGTCAGTCATTGATCGATACTGGAATTAAAACCTATGCAATCTTACCTTACTACGATTATTACTATTATTATTACTATTACTACTGCTACTACTACTGTTATTACTATTACTACTACTACTACTATTATTACTACTACTACTATTATTACTACTACTACTGCTACTACTATTATTACTACTACTACTATTATTATTACTATTACTACTGCTACTACTACTATTATTACTACTACTACTACTATTACTATTATTACTGCTACTACTATTACTACTACTACTAATACTATTATTACTACTACTACTATTACTATTATTACTATTACTACTACTATTACTACTACTACTACTATTACTTCTACTACTACTACACACCACCTAACCTGATCTACTCACCCAGTATCCTTAGTAATGCTCCTCCCTTTGCTACGGCACCTCAACTTCCTCCGCCTGGGTCAAGGAATGAGATGAGATGAGATGAGATGAGATGAGATGAGATGAGATGAGATTAGGTTAGGTTAGGTTCCTAAATTACCGATAACAACACAAACAGCTGCACCATAACAACACAAACAGCTGGAATGTTAATGAACGTTTGGATTTACTTGACAACACTAACATGAGATGGTTTCAAGCTAGACAAGGTTAGGTTAGGTTTCTTTACTTTACAATACGATAAAACACAAATACAAAATGGTTTCAAGTTATTACAGACAAGTTTTCCAATTGCATACATAAAAAAAAAAGTCCGGTGTATAGATGAGTGTTAGCTCCAGAAACACACACACTATTATTATTGTTATTATTATTATAATTATGATAATTATTCTACTACTATTACTATTATTACTACACTATTACTACTATTATTATTACTATTACTACTATTACACACCACCTAATCTAACCTAACCTAACCTGCTCACCCAACGTCCGTAGTAGTGCTCCTCCCAGCCTGTAGTGCCTGTGTAGAGGTGGCACTCTTTGGTGATGGCTTGGCACCACCAATATGTCCTTTAGTGTGGGCGTGGGCGTGGGCATGGGGGGGCGTGGCCTGCTGGGTACCCTGGGTGGGGACTTGCCTGAAGTCGTACTTAGCGTTGCGTTGTGTGCGCGGGGACTCACTGTGACCGTGACCTGACCCCAACGCGTGCCTCAGCGGGTACGGGGAGTTTCTAGCTACATTGGAAGAGGAGGAGGAGGAAGAGGAGGAGGAGGAGGAGGAGGCATGGGTTGGAGTAAGGTGTGTTCGGCCTGTGAATGCGTGGTGCCAAATAGTGCTCCGCGGAACACCATGGACTAGTGATGCTTGTTTGATGGTTAGTGTGCCGTCAATCACTGCCTTGATAGCACGCTTGGCCTGCTCTGGGGTGTACTTCCTGCGAGGACGGTCAGGACACGATAATGTACCAACACCCCGGGATGAGCTGCGGACTGGGGTGGGTGATTAGGTTAGGTTAGGGGAGATAAAGAAGAGAGAGAGAGAGAGAGAGAGAGAGAGAGAGATTGGGAGGGGAGGGGTGAGAGAAAAGATATTAAATTATGTCAATGAATTTTTTTTTTATATATTCTATTCCATAACAAACTAACTAAATTAATCATTCAAAAAGTTTTCCTATACTCTGAACGTAAACTTAACCATATATTAAATTACATTAAGTAAGATACATTTATTCATTTATATATTCTAGCAATAAATGAGTTTAGTTTTTTTTCCGAGTATATATAAACTATCCACATAACAAAAAAGGTTAATTTAAGTTAATTTGGTTTAATTAATTCAAGTTAGGTTAGGTTAGATTAATTTAGGATTAAGTTAATTAGGTTAATTCAAGTTATGGTTAAGTTAATTTCCAATATATTAAATGTCTTCTATGAGCACAAATTGGATATTTAGGTCAACAACAACAGCTCGGCGTACGTGATCACAATGGGAATGGAAACGTAAACAATTCAGTAAACAACTAAATAAACATAAACATGTATCAAGTCTATCCTTAAAGATGTAAAAACAAGAATTACCACCATGTTTACCCTTCCCTTCCCTCCTCTACCAGACCTATCCTTCCCTTGCCAGACCTATCCTTCTCTTCCCTTGCCAGACCTATCCTTCCCTTTCCTTCCCTTGCCAGGCCTATCTTTCCCTTCTCTTGCCAGACCTATCCTTCCCTTTCCTTCCCTTGCCAGACCTATCCTTCCCTTCCCTTGCCAGACCTATCCTTCCCTTCCCTTGCCAGACCTATCCTTCCCTTCTCTTGCCAGACCTATCCTTCCCTTCTCTTGCCAGACCTATCCTTCCCTTCCCTTGCCAGACCTATCCTTCCCTTCTCTTGCCAGACCTATCCTTCCCTTCCCTTGCCAGACCTATCCTTCCCTTCTCTTGCCAGACCTATCCTTCCCTTCCCTTGCCAGGCCTATCTTTCCCTTCTCTTGCCAGACCTATCCTTCCCTTCCCTTGCCAGACCTATCCTTCCCTTCTCTTGCCAGACCTATCCTTCCCTTCCCTTGCCAGGCCTATCTTTCCCTTCTCTTGCCAGACCTATCCTTCCCTTCCCTTGCCAGACCTATCCTTCCCTTCCCTTGCCAGACCTATCCTTCCCTTCCCTTGCCAGACCTATCCTTCCCTTCTCTTGCCAGACCTATCCTTCCCTTCCCTTGCCAGGCCTATCTTTCCCTTCTCTTGCCAGACCTATCCTTCCCTTCCCTTCCCTTGCCAGACCTATCCTTCCCTTCTCTTGCCAGACCTATCCTTCCCTTCCCTTGCCAGACCTATCCTTCCCTTCTCTTGCCAGACCTATCCTTCCCTTCCCTTGCCAGGCCTATCTTTCCCTTCCCTTCCCCTGCCAGATCTACCCTTCCCTTCCTTTCCCTCCCCCGGCTTCCCTTCTCTTCCCCTGCCAGACCTTCCCCTCCCTACCTTCCCTTGTACTGTAACGTTGAATCAACCCTGTAACTCACTCTTAATCATGACGAGACACACACCCTGCCGCCCAAGCCTCACAGGGCCAGGTCAGGAAGGTCATATGTCAATGGAAGTATCACAACACTTCACTCATAGCTTCCCTTACCTTCTCTTCTCTTCTCCTCCCTTCCCTTCCCTTCCCCTTTCACAACTTACCTGACTTGCCACCACTCTTTATTTACCTTGTGTTTGATAATGATAAGGATCCATCACAATCACAATTCATATCACAACACCGAGCTAAGCTAAGCAAAACTTTCCTTACCCGCCATTTTCCCGGCTACGTTTCCCGCCATTTTCCAAGTTAAGTTTCTCTCACAGGCTCACTAACTAAACAACTTCATATATTGGTGCACTGGAAGGGTTTTATTATTATATTGTTATACTGGGATTATGCTGTGATTTTTTTTTGTGTGTTTTTAATCAGATGTTTGCGTCCATAAGTTCATTTTTTATGTTTTTAATTATGATTATTTGATCGTCGTCTGCAATGTTTTCGTTCATTCCCATTTGAAGTTTTTTTTGTATTTATAATTATAACTTATAGTTCTTAATTTTAATTGATAATTAAGGTTGTGATTTTGTTTCTAATATAATATTTTTTTATTATATCTTCGTCTCATAACGTGTTTTGCCCATGTACACTTTTTTTTTTACTTCTAATTATGGTCAAGATGTGTTCAACTTTGTTTTGTTTACTAATACATCATATTATTTTCCTATTCTTATATTCTTTTCATTCTTCCTATTCATCTATTCTTTATATTATATTCTTTTTATCCTTCTATTCATCCATTCCTTCTAGTCTTCCTATTCCTTCTATTCTTCCTATCTTTCTATTCTACCTATCCTTCTATTCTTTTTGCAATGATTGAATAAATTTCTCTTCAGTGATAGTAATTATTTTTTCCTAACATTCCTTCCCTATTATTTATCGTTTTTCCGATATAATTTTGCAAAACTTTCTGTTTTAAGTCAAATTATTTCTGGACATTTATTTTATTACTTAATTATCTATTTCAATATAATTATTTTTATAATGTAATTATTGAACATAACTTTTACTCTTGATTAGAACATTGATCATCAGCAGATTTAAAAGATTATTTAAATATTCTCCAATTATCTAAATTAGTTAGTTTAAGAGAAATGAAGTAATCATCATTATGGATTGACATTATTATAGGAGGAAAAAAGTTTGTTATAGGCATTATATATAGGCCTCCGAATTTAGACGAAGCAGCTAGTGCACCCCTGATGCAGGAGCTTGCAAGAGCATCTTGGTATAATAATGTGTGCATTATGGGGGACTTTAATTATAGGAGAATAGACTGGGATAGTATGACAGGAGACGGGTGCTCGGAGGAATTCTTAAATGTCGTCCAGGATGGTTTTTTCACACAACTTGTAAGGGAACCAACACGACAGGGAAATGTTTTAGATCTGGTCTTAACGAATAATGAAACTTTGGTCAGTCAGGTTGAGATAGGAGCGAGATTTGATGTTAGTGACCACCACGAAATTAGATTCAAGATCAATACAAAGAGGCAGGTAGAACAGAACACTGCTTTAGTACCAGATTTTAGAAAAGGAAATTACCAGGGCCTCAGACATTATTTCCAGGGTATAAATTGGGAGGGAATAGGAGTAGGCAGAGAGGATCAAAACATTGAGGTAAAATTGCATTATAATAACATAGTTAGGGAAATTCATACAGGGCAGGAACAGTATATACCTAAGAGGAGGATTAGGTCAAATAAAATTTATCCAAAATGGATGAATAGCAACATTAGAAGGGAAATTGGATTAAAAAGGGGGCTCTATAGGAGAATTAAAAGAGGTGAAGTACAGGTAGTAGGGCAGTATAATGATCTAGCTAAGAAGGTTAAAAAGGATATTAGGACTGCAAGACGAATTGTGAGGTTAAGATAGCTAGAGATGCCCAGCAGGATCCAAAGGGATTCTATCAGTTGTACAAGGCTAAAACAAAGGAAAGAATAGGACCTCTTAAAGGAATGGATGGCAGCTTGATAGAAAATGGTGAGGATATTAGTAAGGAATTAAATAAATACTTCTTGTCCATATTTTATTAAGAAGAGTCGGGTAGGGAACTGGAGCCAGTACAGATCTTTAGGGGACAAGAGGATGATAAATTAAGCGAAATAGCCATAAGTAGGGAAGTAGTTAGCAAGGAAATAGATAGACTTAAAAAGACTAAATCTCCAGGGCCGGACGACATTTTTCCAAGGATTCTTAGGGAATGTAGAGAAGAACTCGTTGAACCCATTGCAATGATTTTTTGAGAATCACTAGACACAGGAGTAGTTCCTAGGCTATGGAGGCAGGCAAATGTAGTTCCTATATTCAAGAAAGGAGATAAGGCAGAAAGTAGTAACTACCGCCCAATTAGTTTAACATGAGTGGTAGGTAAGATGTTAGAAGCTATCATAGCAAGGGCAATTAGGAAACATTTAGATGAACACAAGCTAATTAGACATAATCAACATGGTTTTAACAAGGGGAAGTCATGCCTCACAAATTTATTATCCTTCTATAGGAAAGTATTTGAAACAATAGATAAGGGGGACGAGTATGATATAGTTTATTTGGACTTCAGTAAAGCCTTTGACAGAGTACCCCATAGGAGACTATTAAGTAAAGTTAAGGCTCACGGCATAGGTGGGAAGGTACTAGAATGGATTAGGGGATGGCTTACTGGTAGGGAACAGAGGGTACAAATTAATGGGAAGAAATCAGAATGGGGTAATGTCACTAGTGGGATACCACAGGGATCAATACTAGGACCATTGTTATTCATAATTTATATAAATGACTTAGAGACAGGAATAAATAGTGATATCAGTAAATTTGCCGATGACACAAATATAGGAAGACCGGTAAAGAATTTAGATGAAGCTAGGATGCTGCAGGATGACTTAAATAGGCTGTGCGAGTGGTCAGAGAAATGGCAGATGCAGTTTAATGTTAACAAGTGTAGTATTATGAGCGTAGGTAAAGGTAATAGGCCTGTAGACTACACATTAAATGACACTACCTTAGGAAGGTCATATGATGTGAGGGACCTAGAAGTTCAAATAAGCAGTGACTTGCGCCCCAGGGAACAGTGTTTTATAGCTAGAAATAGGGCCAACAAGATACTGGGATTTATTAGTAGGTGTGTGACAAATAGGAGTTCTGAGGTCATTTTGAGGTTGTATTTAGCGCTAGTTAGACCCCACCTAGATTATGCAGCTCAATTTTTATTCCCTTATTACAGGAAGGATATAGGCTCCTTGAAGGCAGTTCAGAGAAGAATGACCAAGATGATTCAGGGGCTGAGAAATTTACCCTACAAAGATAGGTTAAAACGTCTTAATCTCCACTCCCTAGAGAGGAGGGCAAGAGGGGATATGATTGAGGTTTTGAAATGGATAAAAGGAATTAATAAGGGAAACATTGATCAGGTTTTAGAATTTAGTAGCCAGGATAGGACACGTGGAAATGGGTACAAGCTAGAAAAACTTAGATTCAGGACAGACATAGTTAGATATTGGTTCACTAATAGAGTTGTGAACGATTAGAATAGGCTGGATAGACACGTAGTAAATGTTGAGTCAATAGGTAGACGGTTGGATGAGAGTATGGATAGGGATGACAGGTGGGATGGCTAAATATTGGATTATTCCAAGGGTGGGGGACAAGGAGCTACCTCGTGTAGGTCATTAACTGGCCTCTTGCAGTCTCCTCAATTCTTATGTTCTTGTGATTTTATTGCTGTCCTTATGTAGCATTATAATGGCAATGTTTATTATATTTATTATATTATGTCAAGAGAAAAAGAAGATAAATATTTAGGAGTGGTAATATAGAACAAAATTAACTTATCATCACCACAGAAACATATAATAGATACAATATTTAGCGACACTTTTATGATGCTAAGGAATATACAAATTGTTTTTCACTTCCTAGATAAAAATGAGGAAAATATTATAATTATACAATGTTAAGAAATATATGGATGGTTTTTCACTTCCTAGATAAAGATATGATGAGGGAAATTATAATTACAATGCATTTTTTAACACCTATCCATTTACAAGACTTATTAGGAACATAAAAGGAACATGAATTAATATGTTGTTTTAAGTGGTAAATACGATGACATTAAAATCAATAAGTAACTAGAAAAAAGCAATAATAGATGCACTCATAAAACAATATCCTGTATTTACAGTATTATAAAAAAGTCCATAAGTGTACACAAGATTTACAGGGCCAGAAGAAAGTTAGTGAAGCTCCTTGTTGAAGGTAAGGTAAGATAAGGTAAGGTAAGGTAAAAAAAGAGAGAGAGAGAGAGACGAGAGAGGAGAGAGAGAGAGAGAGAGAGAACGAAGAGAGAGAAGAGAAGAGAGAGAGAGAGAGAGAGAGAGAGGAGAGAGAGAGAGAGAGGAGAGAGAGAGAGGAGAGACGGAGAGAAGTGGACGAGAGAAGAGAGAGACGAGAGAGGTGAGGAGAGAGAGAGAGATGAGAGAGCGAGAGAGACGACGAGAGAGACGCAGAGAGAGATGAGAGGAAGAGAAGAGAGAGAAGGAGAGAGAGCAGAGAGCACGAGGAGACGAGAGGAGAGAGAGGAACAGGAAGAGGACGGCGAGAGCGAGAGAGAGAGAGATGAGAGAGCATGAGAGAGGAGACGAGAGCAGGAGAAGCAGAGAGAGCGAGAGGAGAAGTAGAGAGAGAGCGAGAGAGAGAAGAGACGGAGAGAGAGAGAGGAGAAGAGGAGAGAGAGAGAGAGAAGAGAGGGAGAGAGAAGGAGAGAGACGATGATCAGAGAGAGCAGAGTATGCAAGGTGACGGAGACGAGAGAGCGAGGAGAGACGCGAAGAGAGAGCGATGAGAAGAGCGAGATATGAAGACGAGAGAGAGAAAGAGCAAGTGAGGCCGAGAGACGAGAGAAGAGACGAGACCGAGAGACGACGAGAGAGGAGAGAGGACTGAGAGAAAGGAGCGAAGAGACGACGAGACTGAGAGAGAGACGGAAGAGATGAAGCGAGCACGGGGATAGGAAAGAGACCGCAGACGAGAGCCCGAAGGAGCGAGACCGCAGACGGAGCACGAAGAAAGAAGTGAGAGCACGCGCGACAGAGAGAGATGAGAGGATCCAGCGCGAGGACGGAAAGATGATGAGACGGAAGATGACGATAAGAGAGAGAAATAGGGGACGAGAGTGAGAGGAGAGCGAAGAGAGAGAGAGACGAGAGAGTAGAGCGACGAGAGGGAGAGAGAGAGAGAGAGAGAGAGAGAGAGAGAGAGAGAGAAGAGCAGAGAGAGAGAGAGGAGAGAGAGAGATTGAGAGAGAGAGAGAGAGAGACGAGAGAGAGAAGAGAGAGAGACGAGAGAGATAGAGAGGAGATGAGAGAGACTGAGAAGAGGGAGGAAGAGAGAGAAGGAGAGAGAGAGAGAAGAGAGAGAGAGAGAGAAGGAGAGAGAGAGAGAGTGAGAGAGAGAGAGAGAGGTAGAAGAGAAGAAGAGGAGAGAGAGACGAGAGAGACGAGAAGAGCAGAGAGGAGAGATGCCCGAGAGAGAGAGAGAGAGACAGAGAGAGAGAGAGAAGAGAGAGAGAGGAGAGAGAGAGAGCGAGAGGAGGACATGAGAGAGAGAAGAGAGAGAGAGGAGAGAGAGAGAGAGAGAGAGAGAGAGGTGGGGGAGGGTGAGGGTGCTTGTCACTCCCTCATTAATCCTGGCAGAGCTAAGTGGTTCTTGGCCAATGAGTTAATTAGTTCATTAATCACCTTTATAAATACCCAGAGGCTCACAGAAAAGAGTGTCTAATGAATCTTATTGTTGTCGGGGAAATGGAGTGTGTATGTTCTTTTCATTAGTTGTAATGTGTTGTATTATTATCATTATTATTAGTATTATTATATTTTATCCATTATTATTATTATTATATAGATAGATTAATTGTTATTAAGTGCATATATATATATATATATATATATATAATATATATATATTATATATATATATTATATATATATATATGATATAATATATATTACTTATAATATACTAGATATATATATAGATATAAGAGATATAAGATAATATATATTATATATAACTTATATACTATATATATATATTATATACTATATAATGGTAATGCAATACTACTATTTTCATTAATTGTATTGTTATTGTTATCACTAGCATAGATATAAACATTATAATCAGTAATCATATTATCATTGGAATTCAGTAATCTGTGTCAATATGACATTTGTAAGTTCTAAGAATACTAACACGATACTTATACAGTTATAACTAACACTTTAATCAAGGGAACTTGCCTCATTATTTACTTATGTCATAACTGAATAAAATAGATTTAAAAAAAAAAAAAAAAAAAAAAAAAAAAAAAAAAAAAAAAAAAAAAAAATACTACAGCCCCATCATTATTGTGTATTCATGCTAATGTACATTTATTCACTATTAATTTATTCACTTAATTCCTTTATTCATCTCAATTTCCACTCCCCGGGTTTTCCATAAAACAGGATGCAACGCTTCCTCTTTGAATTATTGAAGGCGCGTCATCTTGCTCACTTTGTCATCGTCAAACAAGAACCAGTTTCCTGTTGAGAGTGGAACCTGTTGTGCCCTGCACGAGTGCCGTGTAGTGGCCCTTCCCCTTTGTGCCGTCATGGCTGCAGACGGCGTAAAGACTATACTTGGAGGTGCGAGACCTGCCGAGGAATGCATGCATTCTTATTAGCCTCATTTTAAAATTTAAAATAACAAACATATTTTACATTCAAAGAATACTGCCAAAAAAAATATGTAAAAAAAAAATAAATAAATAAATAAATCCAAGTATCTTATACTTCTTTGAGGAAAACTTTACTTTTTTGTATCCATTCAAACAAACTCCATTTTGCAGTTTTTTCTTGTGTCCCTTTAAATGTCCTTGCCTTGAACTACAGTAACCATAGCCAATAAAAAAACATAGGTGGGGGATTAAGTAAGAGTGTAGCAGCAGCAAGCAGCAGCAGCAGCAGCAGCAGTAGTGGTAATTTACAGGAGAATACTTTGTTGGTAAATGGTAAAAATCATATAATTTTGAAAGTACAAATACTTTACAAATGGACAAGGTCTTGGACAAGAACTATAATTATGCATAAGATGTACATCAACCGAAGGGAAAACTGTACAAAGAAATATAGATACGGAGACAGGACCACACGAGTGGTACACTCAGGCCCTGTATACTACAAAACTAGGTAAATACACACACACACACACACACACACACACACACAACACACACACACACACACAGTTGACAGCTCACCTTTCCTTCTTGCCAGGTATCATATGGTCTTGTAGGTGATATGATCAACCGGATAGTTCACACTCTGAATTCTGAGCATTATGCACCTTGGTAGGCCTGTTGGGTGAGTTCGAAGTTCAAGGTCAAGGTCAGTCTAGAATCAAGGGAAGGAAGGAGAGAAGGAAGAAGGGGAAGAAGATGGGGGAGAGTAAGAGAGGAGGAAGTAGAGTAGGGGAGTGGGGAGGGGAAAGTCAGATTTGATAAACATTTTTCTGGAATATAGAAGGCATTATCAGAAGGTAAATATGTATGTGTGTTTAAGGTCAAGAATGAGATAGAGAAAAGGAGTGAGACATCAATGAAAGGTTTTCTTATTGAGTCAGTTCATCAATGTTAGAGATGGCTTTTACAAGAGGAAGGAAGCGGATAAGACAGAGACAATGAAGGGAGAAGTAGTATACTAATGATTAAAGATGAAGTAGAATTAGTATAAACGGAGTGATGCTTGGGGGTGTGAGGACGGAGGGGGGAGGGAGAAGGGGACGGGAGAAGGGAGGGGGAGGAGGAGGAGGAGAGAGGAGGAGGAGGAGGAGGAGAGGAGGAGGAGGAGGAGGAGAGGAGGAGGAGGAGGAGGGGAGGATGGGGGATGGGAGGGCGGGAGGGGAGGGGAGGGGTAGAGGTTTGAAAGTTAAAGGAGTAGAGGTTGGAGTATTAAGGTTTAGTAAAGAAATAATTATCAACCACTGGCATCAAGGAACTACTCGAAGGTAATAAGGGAAGTGGAAGGAAGTGGAAGGGAAAGGAAGAGTGGAGAAGGAAGAGATAATTGTATTAAATGAAGGAACAAAAGTAGTAGTAATAAGTAGTGGTAGTGGTAGTGGTAGTAGTATAGTAGTTGTAAGTAGTAGTCAGTTAGTTTGTAGTCAGTATAGTAGTAGTAAGTATGTAGTAGTGGTATGGTAGTAGTAGTAGTCAGTGTAGTAGTAGATAGTAGTATGTAGTATTGTAGTAGTAGTCGTAGTAGTTAGTAGTAGTAGTAGTAGTAGTAGTAGTAGTAGTAGTGGTATAGAGTAGTAGTACGTAGTAGTAATAGTAGTGGGCTAGTAGTCAGCAGTAGTAGGAGTAGTAGTAGTAGTAGAGTAGTAGTAGTAGTAGCAAGTTAGTAGTAATAGTAGCAGTAGTAGTTGTCGTAGTAGTAGTAAGTAGTTAGTAGTAGTAGTAGTGTTAGTAGTAGTGAAGTAGTAGTAGTATAGTAGTAGTAGTAGTGTAGTAGTAGGTAGTAGTAGTAGTAATAGTAGTGGTTGTGGTAGTGGTTAGTAGTAGTAAGTTCGTAAGGTAGTAGATGTAGTAGTCGAAGCAGTAAGTAGTAGAAGAGTAGTACAGTGAGTCAGTAGTTGAGTAGTAGTAAGTAGAATAGAGTAGTGATAGCTAGTAGGTAGTAGTAAGTAGTAGTAGATAGTAGTTGTAGTAAGTAGTAGGTAGTAGTGAGTAGTAGTAGCAGTAGTAGTCAGTCAGTAGTAGTAGTAGTAGTAGTAGTGAGTAGTTGTAGTAGTAGTAGTATAGTAGTGTGGGTAGTAGTAGCAAGTACGTAGTAGTCTAGTAGCAGTAGTAGTAGTAGTAGTAGTAGTAATAGTGTAGTAGTAGTAGTAGTAGTAGTTAGTAGTAGTAACGTAAGTAGTAGTAGTAGTTGACTTAGTAGTAGTAGTGGTAGTAATAGCAGTTAGTCATAGTAGTAGTCAGTAGTTAGTAGTAGTAGTAGTTAGTAGTAGTATAGTAGTATGGTAGTAGTAGGTAGTAGTAAGTAGTAGCGACGGTAGTAGTAGTTAGTAGTAGTAGTAGTAGTATTAGTAGTAGTAGTAGTAGTGGTCGTATGTAGTAGTAGTAGAGTAGTAATAGTAGTAGGTAAGTAGTAGCAGTAGTAGTAGTAGTAGCAGTGTAGTAGTAGTAGTAGTAGTAGTAGTAGTAGTAGTAGTAGTAGTAGTAGTAGTAGTAGTAATAGTAGTAGTAGTAGTAGTAGTCAGTAGTCTAGTAGTAATAGTAGTAGTAAGTAGTAGTATAGTCGTAGTAGTAGTATAGTGGTAGTAATAGCGTAGTAGTAGTAGTAGTAGTAGTAGTAGTAGTAATATTAGAAGCGTAATAATAGTAGCAGTAGTAATAGTAGTAAACACCTATTACCACCACCACAACAACAACAACGAACAACAACAACAACAACAACAACAACAGCACTACAATACTGAACAATATAAGCAGTAAGCAGGTAACTCTTTCTCCTGCTTTACCTGCTGAGATGAATCACCAGGACGCGAGGTGAACACAACAATCTGATCTGCTGGTGACACACGTGACTCTATCATGCAGTAATCACAGTCCCACATCACCATACTGACACCGTAGTACTGTGTGCAGCAGCGCTCCTGGCGTCAGGCAGAGTATCAGGTATCAAGAGGGGAAGAGATAACTATGTATCAGGGAGGAGGGGAAATAGTATGTATCAAGGGGGGAGGGGAAATCGCTCATGTATCAGGGGGAGGGGAAGAATAGTATGTACTCAGGGGAGGGGACAATAGTACTGTATCAGGGGGGGAGGGGAAATAGTATGTTACCAAGGGGAGGGGGAAAGATAGTATGTATCAGGCGGAGGGGAAATAGTATGTATCAGGGGGAGGGGAAAATAGTATGTATCAGGGGGAGGGGAAATAGTATGTATCAGGGGAGAGGGGGAGAGATAGTATCGTGTCAGGGGGAGGGGAAATAGTATGTAATCAAGGGGGATGGGAAATAGTAGTATCAAGGGGAGGGGAATAGTAGTATGTACCAAGGGGAGCGGGAAATAGTATGTATCAAGGGGAGGGCGAAATAGTATGTATCCAAGGGGAGGGGAAATAGTATGTATCAGGGGAGGGGAAATAGTATGTATCAGGGGAAGGGGAAATAGTATGTATCAGGGGGAGGGGAAATAGTATGTATCAAGGAGGGGAATAGTAATCCTAATCAAGAGCGGGGGAGGAGGAAATAGTATGTATCAGGGGGAGGGGAATTCTGTATGTATCAGGGGGGGAGGGGAACATAGTATGTACTAAGGGTCAGGGGAAATAGTATGTATCGAGGGAGGGGAAATAGTACGTATCAGGGGGAGGGGAAATCAGTATGTATCAGGGGGAGGGGAAATAGTATGTATCAGGGGAAGGGGAAATAGTATGATATCATGGAGGAGGGGAAATAGTATGTATCAGGGGGAGGGGAAATAGTATGTATCAGGGGGAGGGGAAATAGTATGTATCAGGGGGAGGGAAATAGTATGTACCATGGGGAGGGGGAAAATAGTATGTAATCAGGGGGAGAGAGGAAATAGTATGTATCAGAGGGGAGGGGAAAATAGTATGTATCAGGGGGAGGAGAAAGGGAAACTAGTATGTATCAGGGGAGGGAAACAGTATGTATCAAGGGGGGACAATAGTATGTACCACAGGGGAGGGGAAATAGAATGTATCAGGGGAGGGGAAAATATGTATCAGGGGGAGGGGAAATAGTATGCTATCAAGGGGAGGGAAATAGTATGTATCAGGGGGAGGGGAATAGTATGTATCAGGGGGAGGGGAAATAGTGTATGTATCAAGGGAGGGGGAAATAGTATGTATCAGGGGAGGGGAAATAGTATGTATCAGGGGGAGGGGAAATAGTATGTATCAGGGGGACTGGGGGAAATAGAGTATGTATCTAGGAGGGGAAATAGTATGTACCACAGGGAGAGGGGAAATAGTACTGATATCAGGGAGGGGGAGGGAAATAGTATGTATCAGGGGAGGGGAAAAGTATGTATCAAGGGGAGGGGAAATAGTATGTATCAGGGGGAGGGGAAATAGTATGTATCAGGGGAGGGGAAATAGTATGTGTCAGGGGGAGGGGAAATAGTATGTATCAGGGGGAGGGGAAATAGTATGTATCAGGGGGAGGGGAAATAGTATGTATCAAGGGGGAGGGGAAATAGTATGTATCAAGGGGAGGGGAAATAGTATGTATCAGGGGGAGGGGAAATAGTATGTATCAGGGGGAGGGGAAATAGTATGTATCAGGGGGAGGGGAAATAGTATGTATCAAGGGGGAGGGGACAACTAGTATGTATCAAGGGGAGGGGAAATAGTATTTATCAGGAGGGAGGGGAAATAGTATGTATCAGGAGGAGGGGAAAGTAGTATGTATCAGGGGGAGGGGGAAATAGTATGTATCAAGAGGGGAGGGGAAATAGTATGTATCAAAGGGGAGGGGAAATAGTATGTATCAGGGGGGAGGGGAAATAGTATGTCAATACAAGGGGAGGGGAAATAGTATGTATATCAGGGAGGGGAAATAGTATGTATCAGGGGGAGGGGAAATAGTATGTATCAGGGGGAGGGGAAATAGTATTGTATCAGGGGGAGGGGAAATAGTATGTATCAGGGAGGGAATAGTATGTATCAGGGGGAGGGAAATAGTATGTATCAGGGGAGGGGGAAATAGTATGTATCAGGGGGAGGGGAAATAGTATGTATCAGGGGGAGGGAAATAGATATGTATCAAGGGGAGGGGAAATAAGGTATATGTATCAGGGGGAGGGGAAATAGTATGTATCAGGGGGTGGGGAATAGTACAGTATCAGGAGGGGAATTAGTATGTATCAAGGGGAGGGGAAAGAGTATGTATCAAGGGGAGGGGGAAATAGTAAGTATCAGGGGAGGGAAATAGTATGTATCAAGGGGGAGGGGAAATAGTATGTATCAGGGGGTTAGGGGGGGGAAATAGTATGTATCAGGGGAGGGGAAATAGTATGTATCAGGGGAGGGGAAATAGTATGTATCTGGGGGAGGGGAAATAGTATGTATCAAGGGGAGGGGAAATAGTATGTATCAGGGGGAGGGGAAATAGTATGTATCAAGGGGAGGGGGAAATAGTATGTATCAAGGGGAGGGGAAATAGTATGTATCAGGGGGAGGGGAAATAGTATGTATCAAGGCGGAGGGGAAAATAGTATGTATCAAGGGAGGGGAAAATAGTATGTATCAGGGGGAGGGGAAATAGTATGTATCAGGGGGAGGGGAAATAGTCTGTAATCAGGGGGAGGAAATAGTATGTATCAAGGGCGGAGGGGAAATAGTATGTATCAGGGGAGAGGGGAAATAGTATGTATCAAGGGAGGGGAAATAGTATGTATCAGGGGGGAGGGGAAATAGTATGTATCAAGGGGAGCAGCGGAAATAGTAAGGTACTCAGGGGGCAGGGGAAATAGTATGTATCAGGGGGAGGGGAAATAGTATGTCAACAGGGGGAGGGGAAAATCGTATGGTATCAAGGGGAGGGGAGGGAATAGTATGTATCAAGGGGAGGGTGGAAATCCGTAGTCTGTATCAAGGGGAGGGGCAATAGTATGTATCCGTGGGAGGGGAAATAGTCATGTGTCAAGGGGAGGGGAAATAGTATCGTATCCAGTGGGAGAGGGGAAATAGTATGTCATCAAGGTGGGA
>JAXIVD010007018.1:20000-21727 GCA_036785275.1 Cancer borealis | reverse complement strand
CCCCCTCCTGTGTATGTATGTGTGTGTGTGTGTGTGTGTAGCTAGTAGAAAGTACGTACATGTGTGTGTGTGTGTGAGTGTCGTGTGTACGGTACAGTTAATTGTTTGTTTATTTTTGAGTTTAATTTAACATACAGTAAATACATTTCAATACAGTATTATCCTTTGTAACAATTTTGTATTAACACGTCTTAACTTAACCAAACACTGTATATAACGTACTCTCTCTCTCTCTCTCTCTCTCTCTCTCTCTCTCTCTCTCTCTCTCTCTCTCTCTCTCTCTCTCTCTCTCTCTCTCTCTCTCTCTCTCTCACAAACACACATACACACACATTATTTACCGAATTTACGATATAACGTCAATTGGCTCATCATATCAAGGTTGTACTGTAATAATAATAATAATAATAATAATAATAATAATAATAATAATAATAATGATAATGATAATACTCTCTTCCCTCCCCCCTTCCAGATACCTAACAGGGCATCAGCTGGCAGGGGAAAGCAGTGTGGAAGGGTATATTAGTGCTCTCAAGAAAGGGTGCAGACTGCTGGAATGTAAGTGTGTGTGTGTGTGTGCGTGAGAGAGAGAGAGAGAGAGAGAGAGAGAGAGAGATAATTGTATGTATATATCACC
This sequence comes from Cancer borealis, assembly GCA_036785275.1. Lineage (NCBI taxonomy): Eukaryota > Metazoa > Arthropoda > Malacostraca > Decapoda > Cancridae > Cancer > Cancer borealis. Next base: position 21,087 of record JAXIVD010007018.1, on the reverse strand, counting down.
CATTCCTTCTTCTCCCAAAATATTCCCATCAATCCCATCACAGTGGACGTGTGGGACGGGGATGACGGTGAGCCCATCATCTACCACGGCCACACCTTAACCTCCAAGATCAGCCTCGAGGATGTGCTCAAGGACGGGGTGAAGGCCTATGCTTTTGAAGTGTCACCCTACCCTGTCATCCTCTCTATTGAAAACCATCTCTCCTTGGACCAGCAGAGGGTGATGGTGAGGCTGATGGAGAATATACTAGGAGGTGAGGAGGGGGGGGAGGAGGAGGAGGAGGAGGAGTAGTTGGAAGGGAAAGAGAGGAAGGAGGAGGGAGAGAAAGAGAGAGAGAGAGAGAGAGAGAGAGAGTGTTAAAATCATTATTATTACTGTGATGGAAATTTATTGATGTTATTTTTTTATGCTTAATTTAATTGTTATTCTATTCCCTCCCTTTCCTCCCTCCCTCCCTCCCTCCCTCCGTCCCTCCCTTCCTCCCTCCCTCCCTCCCTCCCTCCCTCCCTCCCTCCCTCCCTACCTCCCTCCTTCCCTCCTTCACCCCGCCCCCCCAGACCTGCTCCTGACAGATACAGTCTCCAAGGATATGGTTGGGTTGCCTTCCCCTGAGGATCTCAAGTACAAGATTATCGTAAGGGGGAAGAAACCACAGGGTAAGAGAGAGAGAGAGAGAGAGAGAGAGAGAGAGAGAGAGTTATGAAATTGAATATAGAGTTAAAGAAATATAGCACACACACACACACACACATATATATATATATACATACATACAAACATTATACGTACATACACACATACACATACATTCATCCATTTATACATACATACATACATACATACATACATACATCCTTATATATTAGGTTAGGTTAGGTTATACACACACACACAACACACACACACACACACACACACACACACACACACACACACACACACACACACACACACACTTATACATTTATTCAATACAGGATCTGATGTAGAATCTGATGATGAAGATGATGACCAAGACACTATTGATTACATTGATAGTGACGATGGTGCCTCACAATCAAAGAAGGTGAGTGTGTGTACGTGTATG
>JAXIVD010007018.1:10000-17500 GCA_036785275.1 Cancer borealis | reverse complement strand
ATTATTATTATTATTATTTATTTATTTCATCACCAGAAGCCACACAAGCCCTTGGCCCCTGAGTTGACCCGAGTTGTCAATGTTTTAGAAGGCAAGAAATTCATCTCCTTCGAAGACGCGTTTGAGACATGTAAGTGTACGGGTATTGTTATTGTATTGGTATTGTTTACGTTCTGTTGTGATGATTTATTTATTTATTTATTTATTTTATTTATTGATATATTTATTTATTTATTTTATTTATTTATTTTATTTATTTATATATTTATTTATTTGTTTATATAATAGATTACTCATTTATTATTATTATTATTATTCTATTTTCTTTGTTGTATTAATTCATGTATTCTCTCTCTCTCTCTCTCTCTCTCTCTCTCTCTCTCTCTCTCTCTCTCTCTCTCTCTCTCTCTCTCTTCTCTCTTTCTCCTATTTCTACCTCACAATATCTTACACTCCCTCTTATCCTTCCTTCCCTCTCTCTCCTTCCCTCACCCCTTTCCTTCCCTCTCCCCCTCACCCCCTCACCTCCCACTCCTCCCCCCCCAGACAAGTGCGTCCACACCCCGTCCATCGGTGAGACCAAGGCTAAAGGTCTGTTTGAGGCCACACCGGACCAGTTCATGAATTTCACCGAACGTCACGTCACAAAGGTCTATCCGCTGGGCACTAGAACGGACTCCTCTAACCTCAAGCCTTACCCTTTCTGGAGTATTGGGTGTCAGATTGGTGAGTGTGGAGGGGGGAAGGGTGGGTGTGTGTGTGTGTGTGTGTGTGTGTGTGTGTGTGTGTGTGTTAGTAGTAGTAAGAAATGATGATATAAAACTGAATAATGCATAGTAGTAGTAGTAGTAATAGTAGTAGTAGTAGATAATTATAGCTGTAAAGATTCACTACTACCACTACCACTACTACAACAACAACAACCACTACTACTACCACTGCTCTTCCTTCTCCTCCAGTGGCCTTGAACATGCAAACAGAGGACAAGGCTAATTTCTACAACAACGCCCTCTACAGAAGCAACGGGAACTGTGGCTATGTGTTGAAGCCTCCTATTATGTTGAGGGAGGAGCCTTACAACCCCCTGGAAGCTGCTGAAAGGTGGGCGTGGGCGTGGGTGGGTGTGGGTTGGGGGTAGGGTGGTTGTGTGTATGTGTGTTTGTGTGTTTGGAAGTAGAAATATGAGTGTTTTTATCTATAGAGAGAGAGAAAGTGTGTGTGTGTGTGTGTGTTTATATTTTATACAGAGAAAGACAGAATATGTGAGTTTATAAAGAGAGAGAAGAGAGAGAGAGAGAGAGAGAGAGTTTATAAAGAGAAAAAAAGAAAGAATGGGTGTGTAACTTCCTTCCTTCCTTCTTCCCTCCCTCCCTCCCTCTCTCCCTCCCTAACCTTACCCCCCTCCCCCCCAGGCCCGGCAAGGTGGTGAGGGTGGTGGTGCTAAGCGGTCAGCACCTCCCAGACTCGACCAAGAAGGGAGACATTGTTGACCCTTACGTGCAGCTCAAGGTCAGAGGTCACCCTATTGACCACCAGAAGCAGAGGACTAAAGTGGTCAAGAATAATGGTGAGTACTGATGATGATGATGATGATGATGATGGATTTATATAGGTGGCAATTATTATTTTTTTTTTTTTTTCTTGTTTACGCAATCGTTATTCTTATGTTTATTTTATTTTGGCGGGAAATAATAATAATAATAATAATAATAATAATAATAATAATGATGATAATAATGAATTTGTGTTTTATAAGGTGGAAATTCGCTATTCTTACTACTACTACTACTACCACCACCACTACAACTACAACTACAACTACAACTACAACTATAACCACAACTATAACCACCTTCCCTTCCCTCCCATTGCTTCAGGGTTCAATCCAGTGTGGAACGAAACACTTGAGGTTCACATCCGCGTCCCTGATGTGTCACTGCTTTATTTCACCTTACGTGACGAGAGTTCCCTGGCTAGTGACCCTGTCCTGGCCCTCTGCTGCATCCCCTTCCGGTCCCTGCACACTGGTAAGGCAGGGGCAGGGGCAGGGGGGGTGGGGGGAGAGAGGGGTGTACGGGGAGGGAGAGAGAGGGGAGGAAGGGGAGAGAGGAGGAAAGGAAAAGGGGCAGGGATAGGATGGAGGGGAAGGGAGAGGGAACGGGAGAAAGAGATAGGGGGGGAAGGGGGAAGGGAGAGAGAGAGAGAGAGAGAGAGAGAGAGAGAGAGATTTATATATATATTCTCATTTCCATTTATTTTAACTTGGTAATTAACTTATATTAAAATTCCAGTTGATTATTCAAAGTAAATATTAGAATGTGTGTGTGTGTGTGTGTGTGTGTGTGTGTGTGTGTGTGTGTGTGTGTGTGTGTTTTAATATGTGTCTTTATATATGTATGTATGTGTGTGTTGATATGTGTATGTGTATGTGTATGTTTGAGTTTTGTAATATGTGTGTGTGTGTGTGTGAGTGAATTAATACTTATGTCTGTATATGTATGTGTGAATGTTTTAATGTATATGTGTGTGTACGTGTGTGTACGTAATCTAACCTTCCTTTCCTTGCAGGTTACAGACATGTGCATTTGACAGACCTCTCTGGGAAGTCTCTGGCGCCCTCAGCCCTGTTTGTACACGTAACAGTCACAGACAAGTAAATACGTACACACACACCTACACACACACACACACACACACACACACACACACACACACACACACACACACACACACATACACACACACACACACACACAAGTCATTCTCTCTATTTTCTTCCTCTCTCTCTCTCTCTCTCTCTCTCTCTCTCTCTCTCTCTCTCTCTCTCTCTCTCTCTCTCTCTCTCTCTCTCTCTCTCTCTCTCTCTCTCTCACACATACCTCCCTTTGACCCTTCTCCATCCCTCCCTACACACACACACACGTACAGACACATACATACACAGAAGGAAGTACACACACACGCACACAACACCCATCACCATCATCATCATCAGCAGCAGCATCAGCTTTGGCAGCCATCTTTGTTTTGTTAATATCTTGCTGGTAATTAGTGAGTTGGTTTAATTAAGGTTGTGTTTACATTGTTAATTGCCTTGAACTTAGACCTTAATGAGTCTTGATTGATTGATTTTTATTATTATTATTTATTATTATTATTATTATTTTATTATTTTTTTTTTTTTTAATATTTATTATTATTATTTTTTTTTTTTTAAGTTTTTTTTGGGGGGGAAATATTTTGTATTCTTGTATTTTTTTGATGTAGTTTTATTTTATTTTATTTTATTTTTTCTTTTATTATTATTATTATTATTATTATTATTACTATTATTAAGGAAAATTATGTTATATGTTACGAATTTCAAGTTAGGTTTGTTTATTAGTTTTGTTTCATTATGGATTTATCATTGTGTGTGTGTGTGTGTGTGTATGTGTGTGTGTGTGTGTGTGTGTGTGTGTGTGTGTGTGTGTGTGTGTGTGTGTGTGTGTGTGATGGTGAATTAATGATGATATTAATGGTAGCTGTGTGTTGTAGGAAGGAGGAAGAGAGAGAGAGAGAGAGAGAGAATGAATAATAATAATAATAATGATAATCTATTTACAGTATTTAAAGAGCAAAACGAAGGAAGGAGAGAGATTAGACAATAATAATAATAATAATAATGATAATAATAATAATGATGATGATGATGATGATGATAGAGAAATAGCACAATGAAAAAATAATAATAATGATAATAATAATATAGATTAAAAAAAAATTATCACCTTTGTAGATACACATTAGACTTAGATTATATTTTTATAGTGACGCTAAAATTAATAGTATATATAAATCAATCATTGTTAGTCATTATTTTGAAGAGAAACACTCACACACACACACACACACACACACACTAATTTAACGTTTCAAAACAACTATATATATTTTTTGGCGGGAAAGACCTATTATTATTATTATTATTATTTTCCCTCAAATTTAATGTGAAAAAAATATATATAAATAATTTTATATTCGTAAAAGTCTAACCCTAATTTTTTTTTTATATATAGGGAATAGATTTTTTTCATTTTTCAATTTATTTATTTATTTTTTTTATATATAGAAGTTAATTAATAAGAATATATTAATCTAGTTTAATCCCACGTCAATATAACGCCTTTATTAAACCTATCGAACATACATACAGACAGACAGACATACATTAGTAAATTTTATATAATAGTAATATTAATAGTAATGAAATATTTGTACTATTATCATGATGTACAATTATTACTATTCTGAGACCACTTGAAATAGTTTGTTTAAATAATTAATAATGAAACTCTTAGTATTAACCAACTCATGTTCAAGAATTTATGCAAAACATTTATAAGAAGTAATAATTATGATCATTATTCTTAAGTTTCCCATCATAATTATTACCATTAGTGTTCATTAGAGAAGGTTTAATTATAGTCTAACATCATTATGCACACTAATTAGTATCACTGAACGCACCTAAACATTGTGATTTAATAACTTGACGACAATATTAATAACTGAGAATGTTTAATTATTAGTTATTGTTGTTGTAATATTGTGAATCTAAGCATTTAATTTAAGTGACTCATTTCTAGCAGTTGTATAAAATATTACTATACATTGCACACAAGTTACGTTCAGTTCTAACAAAGAGGAAGAGTTTAGTATATATATATTTAAGGAGTATTTAGTGATATATATATTATGTTTATTATTAATTTTCATAAACACACACACACACACACACACACACACACACACACACACACACACATACACACACACAGATAACATTATTTTCAGCATAAGTTGTTTGAAATATTACTATACATTGCATAAGTTAGATTCAGTTCTTAAAGAGAGGAAGAGTTTATATATATTTAAGAAATGATTAGTGGTATATATATATATATTATGCTTATTATGACTGTAACTATTTCTTAAACACACACACACACACACATATAGTTTCAGTTAGGTTCAATATGTCAGTTTATTTTCAGTTCACTTTTATTAAGATTAGTTATGATTTATTTTGATTTAATCTTAAGTTAAGTTCATTTGTAGTTCATTTTGTTACGTAATCTTTATATATACTTAGTTTATTAGTATGTAGATATATATAAGTATTTTTTTCCTAAAGTTAATATTTGTATCAGGTTATGTTAATTTTACAAGCTTTGGGGTCAGTATGTGATGAAGTTATGTTAATATTCTTCTTCTTTTTTCGTTAAGTTAAGTTTAAGCTTTATAACTCCTGCCAGATTATTATTACTATAGTGTTGAGGTCAGATAAGGTCAGGGTCAGGTCAGCTAGGCACCAGCGAGTGTGTTCATTGGTGGTGGTGGTGGTGGTGGTGGTGGTTGTGGTTGTGAAGTTACGATACAATTGGTAGCTTTGTGTCAGGTTCAGAAAATAACTTTATAAGGAAAGAAAAGTTAAAAAAAAAAATGATTTGCCGTTTATTTTTTACGTGACATTTAAGTTTGGTTGGAATACAGAGTTTATCATGTATGTTATTGCAGTTAGGTTAAGTTAGGTAGAGAGAGAGAATGTGTGTGTGTATGTGAGTATATGTGTGTGTGTGTGTGTCCTGCTGTAGTCTTGATCCCTTTCAGTCTAACTCACTAACCTAACTTTCATTACTAACTTCACCTTAAGTTTTCTATATCAATTAGTTAGGTTAAGGCAATGTAAGTCTACCTTTCAGAAACTATATATTGGTTAAGTTAAGTTTAGGAAGGAAATTAATCTCATTCTGTTCATCATTATTATCTCTCTCTCTCTCTCTCTCTCTCTCTCTCTCTCTCTCTCTCTCTCTCTCTCTCTCTCTCTCTCTCTCTCTCTCTCTCTCTCTCTCATATCATCTTATCTCTCTTATCAATCTCATCTTCTCAGGTTATTAATGAACTGAAAAAAAATAATAAAACGTCATTAGATATTTTGTTCATTATTTATTAATTTTAACGTCAAAACTTACAATAGAAAATACAAAAAAGAAGAAGAAATAGTTATATTAATTAAAACCACATTCTTCTATCACTGTGTTTGGAAGTAGAAGTAGAATATAAAATCATTACTATTACTACTATTACTATTATCATTAGTTAGTGTGATGGAAAGAGGTTTATAAATGTAGTAGTGGTGATAGTTACGACCCAATTATGTAGTTAGTAATCTGAAAGGTGATCAAGGGCTTGTTGGAAGGTTGAGATGACTGTGTGTGTGTGTGGGTGTACGTGTGTGTGTGTACGTATTATTAGTGTACATCATGATTGCAAACAGCTGATAGTAGTGGTAGTGGTGGTGTTAGGAACAGTGGTAGTGATTGGGACAGGCAGAGCACAAGCTTACACACACACACACACACACACACACACACACACACACTCACTCAATTCTATGTGTATGTTAAATCTTCTATGGCTGTGAGTGTGGTGGTGGTGATGTGATTTTGAAAACTTTTGATACGTTTTTCTTAATAATTGGTGTACTTTGTGGCCTAAATAATAATAATAATAATGATTTATTTTTATGTACTGAATAACTAAAAAATGCACATCACTTCCTATTAACTGATAAAGGAAATATATATAATTTTTTGATTACTGATGAAACAACAGGCAGATTAAAAAATGTATAGATGAAAGAAACGGCTGCTAATCTGTGCGTAATGTCCTGTCTATAAGTGTTACAATAAGCGCGACGAATGATCATTACGTCTCTTGGATTAATCATTATTCATTCGTGTTATATAAGATCATTTCCAGATAATAATAATAAAAATGTCATAAATTATAGTTCATCCCCAGACTATTATAAACGTTTGAATACTTGTCCAGTGATTGTATAAGGTAATGTAACGTTTGCTTAGGTCGCTGATGTACCGAGTGTGTTAGGAAGTGTTAGTTAGGTTGAAAGCCATTTATAAGTGAAGATTTTAGTGATGCTTATACTGTACCTAACTAGGCCTTGCTTATGCCCTTATTGTCTTGCCTTGCCTTAGCCATCTACCCATGTGTGTGTGTGTGTGTGTGTGTGTGTGTGTGAAAAAGATTGTTTCCATGTGGGAGGCTGTGTGGAGTCTTGACTGTGGTGTAAACATCCTGTGGGGGACATCCTGTGGGTCTGTGGCTGTGGGTGAGAGAGAGAGAGAGAGAGAGAGAGCTTATCCACACACACTCCTTTCCTCTCTAAAGGTATTTACATATTGTATTTTCATATCACTTTAGGATAAGATTATGTGAAGGGCTTTCCTAATTACTGTACCACACACACACACACACACACACACACACACACACACACACACCATTAAATAAGTGTGTTCTGAATATACATGTAGTTTTGACCTGTTCCTTGTGTCTGTTTCTGTTGGTTAAATTGTAACAGAACTTGACTGAAGGTTGAATAAAAAGTGTCATTATTTGTTAACTTGTGCTGTGTGTGTCTCAACAGATTCAGAA
>JAXIVD010007018.1:0-2500 GCA_036785275.1 Cancer borealis | reverse complement strand
CTTATTATCTTCTTTTATGAGGTTATTTAATGTTATCCTTCCTTCTTTAACCACTATGAGGACACCTGAATAACCTGCCGTCCTTCCTAGTGCCATCATTACATCCTATTAACCATAATAATTATGTAATTAACGAAAATGTGGAGCCTTTCACCTCCTCTTTCCACTTGAACGTACTGCCAGTCTGGTCTGTCACGTAGACTAGAGAATCATTTGTCAATTTCGGTTCTGACTTCTGATATATATCGGGTTTTAACATTATAGAATATGTTTATTAGGTTTGATTTGTTAGTTAAATATTATAGAAATGAAGTGGTATGGTCATGTGATAGGTAAGTTGTATTAAATTGTAGTTTTTTTATTTATTGTGTAGTGGACTGGTGCCGATTATGATAGCAACCGATATGACTTGTGCCGATTTATGATCGCAACGATATGTATATTAACGTGGAGAGAGAGAGAGAGAGAGGAGAGAGAGAGAGAGAGAGAGAGAGAGAGAAGAGAGAGAGAGAGAGAGAGAGAGAGAGAGAGAGAGAGAGAGAGAGAGAGAGAGAGAGAGAGAGAGAGTCAATAATTTATGTATAAGACTAATTAATCAAATCAACATCTTATTAATATCTTGATTCCATCTTATAATTACCTCTTGACTCAATTATCACTCTTGTCACATTACATACCTCGTTATACTGTTATATTTATTTTAATGAATGAAGAATAATGACTTGATTAAAATTCCCTTTTCATATAATTTATCTGTCTGTCTGTCTGTATGTCTTGAATACATTTATCAAGACGGTAATTTATTTATTTTCATTTATCATGATTTTTTCTGTTGTTTTATCAATTAGAAAAGAAATGTTTTGTTCATATCTGTTTTTTCTGTTAATGAATACGAATAAATTAAATTGTGTTAATACGTTTTGTTGTTAATTACGAAGGAAAAGTTATATTAATACCAGTTTCATTAATAAGTGAACCGTAAATACATGAAGTACATTGAACAAAAAGATAATAGTAGTAAGTAAGGAAGGAAATATTAGATAAACATAGATACATAAACAAAACGGGTCAGGATTTTCAGCCTTTCACTCGTAAATATAATTCTTCAAGGTCACAATTCAATACTTCCATCCAGTACACTTTCTACACAAGGTTAATAAACTAAATTATTTATATTGGTTTAAGAATCGAACCTTTGTGTATATATTTTTTTGACGTAAACACAATATAATGAGAGTTAGATCATAAAAATTCATATCTCTTTATTATCATCACAATCATCATCATCATCATCATCATCATCATTATATTGCAACTTCACTCCTCCATAAAATATTTAGCAATTACAAAAAAATAATTACATACAATAATATCGTTTTTGTGTCTGTATTTTGGGGGATGAGACAAACTTATAGGAACATGGAGAAGTACACATACACACACACATATACGTACACAAACGCACACACTACCTTAGATATACAAACATACGTACACACATACACACACTGCCTTAGATATACACATGAGTGGTTGGATAATTGTTTTATCTACATCAATATCTACATAAAGGGGGGGGGTGAGGGGGGGCTATGTACACATGTTCAAAATACTGTCTATATCACCACCCTACATGGGGCCATACGCACATACATACACACATGTATACATGGTTATATGTATACATGGAATTATAATTATTTTTGTTCTTGTGCATCTATATTATATACATACATACTTATGAGGTGTGAATGTGTGTGTACGTGTGTGTGTGTGTGTGTGTGTGTGTGTGTGTGTGTGTGTGTGTGTGTGTGTGTGTGTGTGTGTGTGTGTGTGTGTGTGTGTGTGTGTGTATGTGTGTGTGTGTGTGTGTGTGTGTGTGTGTGTGTGTGTGTGTGTGTGTGTGTGTGTGTGTGTGTGTGTGTGTGTGTGTGTGTGTGTGTGTTCCTTGTATTTGCACACATATGCACTTACATACACACAATTAAAGTGCACACATACATACATATAAAGTATTTGCATATTCTCTCTCTCTCTCTCTCTCTCTCTCTCTCTACATGGTCATAATCTATGTATATAATATATAATCTATATATGGAATGGCACATCATCATCATCATCATCATCATCAGCAACAACAACAACAACAATAATAATAATAATAATAATAATAATAAAAATAATAATAATAATTGTCATCGTCATTTGTCTGTCAATCTGGTATATAAATGAAGCCAAGAAGAAGAAGAAGAAGAAGAAGAAGAAGAAGAAGAAGAAGAAGAAGAAGAAGAAGAAGAAGAAGAAGATAATAAAAAGGAAAATTGATGATGGAAGAGAGAGAGAGAGAGAGAGAGAGAGAGAGAGAGAGAGAGAGAGAGAGAGAGAGAGAGAGAGAGAGAGAGAGAGAAATAAAGAAAGGCTTCAGAGGTGTCATTCATTTGTTTATTTGTTTCTTTTTGTTTATTTATTTGTTTGTTTGTTTGTTTGTTTACCTTTGTAC
>JAXIVD010007017.1:15000-21741 GCA_036785275.1 Cancer borealis | reverse complement strand
GCTTTGTTATTATACACATCACCTTCGCCTGCGACCAAACCTAAACTTGACGAAATTGCTTTTTTACATTATTTGAAATGATTTTGGTGAGTTTCTTTTTTTTTTATTATTATTATTATTAATATTTTCTAGAACTCGTTTTACTCCAGATTTTCTTGCATTTTTCTTTTTCTTTCTTGTGTTATTACTGTATTTTTTATATATTTTTTTTTATTAAGTTACCTGCCAATTTACGTTCTTTTTTCATCGCTCTACTTTTTCTTCTTTAGTCTGTATTAGCCATGAACTTCGCAGATGATTTTATCCTTAAAAAAAAAAAAAAACCTTCCAGTACAGCGAGTAAATCTTCCTACACACGCTAAGTTCCCGGGATGACAAAACGCACTCTTTTCCCTCGCTTCTTGCACCTCTTCTGAAGCATTGCAGCAATTACTCCTCCAACAGGTACCGCGGGTGAGCAGGGATTAGCTAGTTTGGCGGCCACTTGTCTGCTGTGTTGTGCTTGGAAGAGAGATGACGGGGGGGGGGGGGAGGGGGGGGGGAGAGAGAGAGAGAGAGAGAGAGAGAGAGAGAGAGAGAGAGAGAGAGAGAGAGAGAGAGAGAGAGAGAGAGAGAGAGAGAGAGAGAGAAGTAAAAAAGAGAGATAATGAATAAACGGAGTAAAAAAAATAGTATACATAGGGTTCACTTAATCGACCACAGAATTAGAAGGAAGAAATTAGACGGTGAATAAATGAAAAACGCACACACAACACACACACACACACACGCGCACACACACACACACACACACACACACACACACACACACACACACACACACACACACACACACACACACACACACACACATACACACACACATACAACTTTACTTCTTCATCTGCAGTGTCGACTTTTCCCTGCATCTTCTACATGGATTCTTAGAAGTGTTCGTGTTGGAGGTTTCTCACGCTCGGCCGGGTAGGGAGTGACGGGTGAGGGCGAAGTGACGAGAGGAGAAGCTTTTCATTGATTTGGTTATGGCCTGCAAGGAGGGAGATAGGGAAGGGGGAGTGCAGTGAGAGGGAGGGATCGAAGAGGCGTCAAGGGCAGCACAACAGTGAGAGGGCGGGACAGACGGAGGGGAGAGAAAGTGAGAGGTGGAAGTGAATAATAACAAGGAGGAGGAGGAGAGAACGAGACGAACGGGGAAGAAAGGAGGAGGAGGAGGAAGAGATAAAGGTTATGAGTTTGGAATAGGAGGAGAAAGGAGGAGGCGGTTATGAGGCGGGGACTTCGTTATTTACCTTGTTGTTTTTGGGGTGTGGAGGGAACATAGGTTGTGGGAGACTTGAAGGTTAAGTAAGGGGAAGAAGCGGTACATGCGCTCTGTTGCCGACTCTCTGGTAGTACGTTCAGTGTCTTTGGTGGTGAGATGAAGTGTTCTCTCAGTTTATTTTAACCTTCTCGTCTCACTCAATGCTTTCTCAGACACTTCAGAATAGTACAGTCCAGCCCTGTCCCTTCCCTTCCTTTCCCTTGCCATCCATAATCTATCTTTTCTTTTCTTTACCTTGCCTATCCTTCCCTTTCCTTTTTTTCCTTTCCCTTCCCTTCTCTTCCCTTCCCTTACCTTCTCCTTCTCTTCCCTTCTCTTCTCTTCCCTTCTCTTCTCTTCTCTTCTCTTCCCTCCCCTTCCCTTCCCTTTCCTTTAATTTTCTTTCCTCTCTTCCCACCCTGTTACAACATTCCTAACTCAACGACAAACCTGAAAGTAAGGAAATGTTCGGCGTCATTATAAATATTTTTTCTTTTCCTTTTTCCTCTCGTGAGTTTTTATAATGTTTCTTTCGCCTCACACCCAAAACATTTCCTCGTTTCCTTCTTTTTCCCACTTTTCTTCGCAACGTAACACTTTTATCTTTTCTTTTTTTCCTCTGTTCTTTTAGTGTAAAATTATTTCTTCCTCTTGTTTTATAATTTCTCGTGTATTTTTTTTCTTCTTTTTTACACACGCCAAATGCATTTTCGTTTTGGTTTCAGCAGCGAATATTTTCGAAGCCTGGAAATAGCAATATCAAGGATGGTAAAAATACCTGCCCGCCATAAACGTAATCTAATAATAGGAGGTATGTGGCTTGTTTCCCTACCCATGAAACACTTAAACTTGAGGAAAGCATTCCATATAATATAAAATGATTCTTTTGGATTAATCTGAATGCCATCTGACGTATCTTAAAAAGCTGAATCATTCCCCCAATTCGTTTTATGTTCGCTTTTTATATATATACCAACTGCATGTCCAACATTTTTCATAACATTTTCGGAGGTTCAGAGGGAAAGATATTAGCCCACGTGAGGGGGACGAGCCTGCCGGGTGAAGGGGGGGGAGGAGGGGAAGAGCAGCTGGTCATCCAACTCGCTGTTTTTCCAAGGTTATTCATACGTTGAACTTTACTTTTGTCCTTTCTTTCCAGGAAATTCTACAGCCAATGACGAGGTGGCAGTGACACAAAAATTTCACAGAAAAAAAAGTGCGGTAGTTCAAATGATAAAAATAACTGTTGCCAGAATATGTGGAACAAGTTTTGCAGTGTTGAAAAGATACGAGGCACTGTATGTATGAACTATCTCTGGTGGAAGATACCAAACTGTGGACAAACTACGTGAAGACAGTCAATATTTATGAAGCTTGATAGCCACGCTGCATATAATAGCAGTGTTTGAAGTATTAAAGACCAAATTACATAGTGAGTGCTGATGACTCAATTACAACAATCATAACGGAACACTCTAAGGAACAAACAAAGTTACCTGTCATACGAAGACACACGAAAATTAACAATGTGTATCAGTGAAGCAATGATGGAGACAGAAAACATTAGCGTGAATATATAAGTGTTGGATTAGGAAGACAAGCTCACTGCTAGAAAATATCAGCGTTAAGGGTGAAAGAGAGAAGGAGAGAAAGAAAGAAAACAGAAAAAATATCCCTTACGCTCTTCTTCCCTCTTGGGTGACAACCAAACCTCAATAACAGCCAAGTTTGTCTTTATTGATAAGTAAACAGAACATAGTATTAGAACCTTGAAAGTATCCCATCCACTCCAGCGTGTGAACTTCACCTTCCCTCCCTCCCCTCGCCTTGCCATGGTGTCCTGCAGGGCGAGGTGAAGGTACCTGCTGGGACACGATGCAGGTGTGGACACTTTCAATGGAGGTCCGGGTGGCGCTTCTCTTCCTCCTCCTGACCTCTACCAACGTGCGGGCGCCTCCTCCTCCTCCCTCCGAGCCAGGTAAGGTCACAAGTTTATTGATGAATTTGATTTATTTCATCCTCCTTTTTAATTCACCTGCGTGCGTGGCGGATTGATGACACCTCCACCTCCACGCCTCACCCTGTCCTTTATGCGAGCGGTGTGCGTGGCTCGCCTATATGTTATTGTCGGAAAATGTCACGCTGCGCCGCTGTAAAGCAGTGCAGCGTGATTTAAGAGGTGGAGAATGATCAGGTGTGGTCGTCCTTAACCTTTAGGTGCAGGTAATGAAAGACTGAGACTGACTGACAGGCAAACACACACACACACACACACACACACACACACACACACACACACACACACACACACACACACACACACACACACACACACACACACACACACACACACACACACACACACACACAAAGAGAGAGAGAGAGAAAGAGAGAGAGAGAGAGAGAGAGAGAAAAAAAAAAAAGAGAGAGAGAGAGAGAGAGAGAGAGAGAGAGAGAGAGAGAGAGAGAGAGAGAGAGAGAGAGAGAGAGAGAGAGAGAGAGAGAGAGAGAGAGAGAGAGAGAGAGAGAGAGAGAGAGAGAGAGATGGACAGACAGATGGAAACAAAGAAAAATACTGTGTCATGGTCAGAAATGCAAATGAAGGAAAAGAGTCAGACCTTACCAATCTACGAAGTTGCACACATAACACACACACACACACACACACACACACACACACACACACACACACACACACACACACACACACACACACACACACACACACACGAAGCACCGCTCCCTTCCTGCCATTCCCCGTCACAGGACTAGTTTCACCTCCTTCACGACATCCTCCTCCTCCCATTCTCTTCTGTACTAATGGCTCGTGCTATCTATAGCTTGCCCTCTTCGGAGTCCTTGCAGTCATAAAGGAAGCTCCTCCATATTTATGACTGCCAATATCTTCCCTGAAACCCTTTTATCATGTTTCAAGACGTGACTGTTTTTGTGTGTGCTTGCGTGTGGCTATAGTACGTGCGATGTGTGTGTGTGTTTGTGTGTGTGTGTGTGTGTGTGTGTGTGTGTGTGTGTGTGTGTGTGTGTGTGTGTGTGTGTGTGTGTGTGTGTGTGTGTGTGTGTGTGTGTGTGTGTGTGTGTGTGTGTGTGTTTGTAGAACGTGTTTAAGGGCTATTTGTCTCTTTTGTCTATGTTTGTGTGTCTTTCTGTCTGCTTCTCCCTCTCTCTCTTTCTTATTCACGCACAAACCAGGAAGTATATATAATCATGATAAACAAAAGAAACTGCCCGTAGTAGAAGTAGTAATAATAGTGGCATTGGTAGTAGTGGCAGTGATAACAAAAAAATATAAAAGAGTATAAGAGGAAGAAGAAAAAGGAAAAAGTAGATAGCTGGAAACTGAAGCTATGAACATTTCTCGTCACGCCTATAAAGAGATACATCCAAACACATAGACATAAATACAACACAGGAAAGAAAGAATCTAAAATGTAATGAAAATAGAAATTTTTAAAACTCAAAATTTACTCCTCACAGAATTTTCTTTTCACTCACATTCATATAATTGTAATATCTGTTTTGTTTTTTCATTTACATATCAAAATATTATTACATCCTCTTGATTATTGTATTATATTTTCTTTGTTTGCAATATATGTATTCTTATGTCTATTATCGTGAGAGTCTTTCATACACAGCTCTCTACTTAGCTACAATGGCTGATAGTTCACATTATTCCAAGCATTTCATATTTCTACAGTCATTGATATCAACATCGCTAGTCCCCTTTGTAATCCATGTCGTCCCAGTATGCTTTATTCCCTACACGCTTTTAACCCTCCTGGATATTCACCCTTTGCAAGCCATATATCTCTCCATCCATTTTTAGATCTTCCCTGTAACCTTACACTCTCTACTTCAATCTTGTAAATTTTTTTGTCATTTCCTTTTTCTCAACTCTTTTCATGTATTCCATCCATTTCTGTTCCATTCATTACTTTTTATAACTGACTGTGGCATTTTTACATATATCTCCTTTATCTTGTTATGACACATTGTCTGCCATATCACGCCATGAAGTAGTATACAATATTTTACGTCCATTATATATACGTTGCATTTCAAACTTGCATTTAGAGACTGTTAGCATCAATATCCATTCATAAATTCTTTCCAGACAGAGTCTACACCTTCCATATTTCCATAAACTCTACAAAACATTTACTTTTTAATGTAATTTTTCACCTCTGTCTCTATGGAATTCGTTGTGATAATGTTAATTTACAAATCATGAAAGTTTGTCACCTATTCCAGTATTTATCAAAGACTTTTACAGCACTTTCTAGCCGGCTGTCTTCTCCATACTTAACTTATAGCCTCTTTCTCCTTCAACTTCCTCTTTTCATACGTATATTTTCATTAGTAATCATAACTTGGGTTGTGTTATCCGTGGACTTATATTCATCTCCACCTTTTATTTTTTCTCTTTTTTTCTCTCTATCTTTTTCTCTTTCTCTTTCTCTTTTTCTCTTACAAAATACCATATCTCCTTTCCATATTCCCTATTCCATATTCCATAACATACGCATTCCTTTAGTTTTCACACCATACCTCACATATACCAGTACATT
Organism: Cancer borealis; assembly: GCA_036785275.1. Classification (NCBI taxonomy): domain Eukaryota; kingdom Metazoa; phylum Arthropoda; class Malacostraca; order Decapoda; family Cancridae; genus Cancer; species Cancer borealis. The sequence continues at coordinate 15,852 of JAXIVD010007017.1, read as the reverse complement.
CTAATACATTTCCCCTTGCCATTTATCTGATTTGTTTATCCTTTAAGATATTCACCGCAAGTATTTTTCATTGTTACTTTGTTCCCAGACACTTCAATATTTCTATATTTCTCTTCTAAAATACTCCACATTCTTTTCACTTTTCTACGCATTAGTTCACTCTTCCCTCACAGTTGTATAATCTTCTTTCAGCAATATTTCAAACTTCCATCTACATTCTTTCAGATCTAATTTCTTACGTCAGGTAATTCTGTTTTCACTTTCCTTGAATTTTCTTCTTAACACCAGTTCCCACTTTGACCTTTGCAACACTCAAAAAGTGCTGCTCCTTTTTGATACATTAGTAACCACGCATTTCTCATGATGATGTCAATTACTCCACATTTAGTGAATCAACGTTTTCTTAATGTCTTTTCCACTTGCCTAAGTGTATGAGTATTTGAAAATATCAAAATAGTTTTTTTTAGCAAACATCAACCAAATATTTTCCACGTTCATTTATTCGAGGGACATTGTATGCATCACATGATGGTGAACATTATTTAAAGTAACTATTTCTTTCCATTACATGAGTGGTTGTACCGTAAAGCAAAAGAAGGATTCAAATGTAAAGAAAATCAAATAACAACTCAAAAAGAATATACGAAATGCATGACAAAAAAAATTGTTGCTCTTAACAATCATACATTTTTATACATATATATGTATATATATATATATATATATATATATATATATATATATATATATATATATATATATATATATGTATATATATATATGTATATATATATATATATATATATATATATATATATATATATATATATATATATATATATATATCTGTAT
>JAXIVD010007017.1:0-5000 GCA_036785275.1 Cancer borealis | reverse complement strand
AACATATCAGAAATCTTTTTGATGTGTGTCACTTTGCATTGTCAAGGCATCAACTTTTCATCCTCGCGAATGATATACTCAAGGCCCAAAGGTCAACTTTAGATATTAATGGTCGTCGCCGTGTCAGGTGGTTATTTCGTTATATAACAAGAAAAGTTGTTGATGAATTATATAATACAGCTCTTTTATTTGTAGATAAATGATGATTCTCATGAATTACAAATGATTATTTTTTTCTTTTATCATGAATTATAAGTTATTCAGATTATTCTCCAGCCGTGCGTATCGTTATCCTCAAGGACGGCGTACGAGGGACGACCAACTCATACACGTGATACACCTTTGTGACAAGAGAAGGATGGAAAGAGAGTTTTTGATGCATCAAGGTCAAATGCAAAATCGTGATTAGAAAGTATGAATATTTGTGATATTAACAAAACACGAAGAGGTGCGTGTATGAAGGAGAAACAGCCGGAAAAAAAGATATATTGATACTCAAGACTTGATTAAGAAATAGAGTTTAGGGTAAATAAAATGTAGATGTTTTGCAAATAATCAATATAAATTTTATATGGAGATCAGTGATGGCAATCAGTCATGTCAACCAGACTAGAACTGTTAATTATCCTCTCCGTTCGCAGTACCAAAGAAACGAAACATGCAAAAATGACACAATAACCAGAGACAAGTCAAGACCTGCTTCCTGGAGTTTATTTAATCACAGTGTTATTAAATTATTCTTATTCTGCAAGGCAGGATTTCCATGGTATTTTGGTGCTCTGGTTCACCGTGACCCTTACGTTTTTGTTGCATGCATACAACACAATGCAACACAGGAAACGTTGTTATAACTTTATGAAGGACACAAGCCGCCACTCTGCTCCTCCACCCGCCACTCCGCTCCTCCACCCGCCACTCCGCTCCTCCACCCGCCACTCCGCTCCTCCACCCGCCACTCCGCTCCTCCATCCGCCTCTATGGATTACACGTGACCCTCGCACCGCCTCCTACACATAGGAAAATACACTTCTTGATGAAGGTTCATGTTTGTGTTCATTTGTTCCTCCACACACACACACACACACACACACACACACACACACACACACACACACACACACACACACACACACACACACACACACACACACACACACACACACACACACACACACACACACACACACACACACACACACACACACACACACACACACACACACACACACACACACACACACACACACACACACACACACACACACACACACACACACACACACACACACACACACACACACACACACACACACACACACACACACACACACACACACACACACACACACACACACACACACACACACACACACACACACACACACACACACACACACACACACACACACACACACACACACACACACACACACACACACACACACACACACACACACACACACACACACACACACACACACACACACACACACACACACACACACACACACACACACACACACACACACACACACACACACACACACACACACACACACACACACACACACACACACACACACACACACACACACACACACACACACACACACACACACACACACACACACACACACACACACACACACACACACACACACACACACACACACACACACACACACACACACACACACACACACACACACACACACACACACACACACACACACACACACACACACACACACACACACACACACACACACACACACACACACACACACACACACACACACACACACACACACACACACACACACACACACACACACACACACACACACACACACACACACACACACACACACACACACACACACACACACACACACACACACACACACACACACACACACACACACACACACACACACACACACACACACACACACACACACACACACACACACACACACACACACACACACACACACACACACACACACACACACACACACACACACACACACACACACACACACACACACACACACACACACACACACACACACACACACACACACACACACACACACACACACACACACACACACACACACACACACACACACACACACACACACACACACACACACACACACACACACACACACACACACACACACACACACACACACACACACACACACACACACACACACACACACACACACACACACACACACACACACACACACACACACACACACACACACACACACACACACACACACACACACACACACACACACACACACACACACACACACACACACACACACACACACACACACACACACACACACACACACACACACACACACACACACACACACACACACACACACACACACACACACACACACACACACACACACACACACACACACACACACACACACACACACACACACACACACACACACACACACACACACACACACACACACACACACACACACACACACACACACACACACACACACACACACACACACACACACACACACACACACACACACACACACACACACACACACACACACACACACACACACACACACACACACTACATCTGCATAAAGGAAGAATATTTTTGAGCTCAAGAGGCTGGAGAATGTTGGTTAGTTACGTCACGCCGGGATACGAAAGGCGCCTTTTTGTATAATTCAAGGCCTCCTCTTGGGTCTCTCTCTCTCTCTCTCTCTCTCTCTCTCTCTCTCTCTCTCTCTCTCTCTCTCTCTCTCTCTCTCTCTCTCTCTCTCTCTCTCTCTCTCTCTCTCTCTCTCTCTCTCTCTCTCGCTCTCTCTCTTTCTTTCTTTGGTAAGGTGTTTCAAGTGGAGTTTCTTGTTCTCGCGTGACACCATTTTTTTCATGGGGTGTTTTTTTATAGGACCGTGTGCACATTTATGGATTTTGGTCTTGCTCTTTTTATGACTGCAGTAAGAGCTGTGTGTGTATGTGTGTGTTTGTGTGTGTGTGTGTGTGTGTGTGTGTGTGTGTGTGTGTGTGTGTGTGTGTGTGTGTGTGTGTGTGTGTGTGTGTTTCCGTTCTTGCCCCCCGGTGGAGTTCTCAAAATGAATAACAGAAAACTGGTATCGTCTGTAGCCATAACTTAAAACGATAGAGAAAAAAAACTATAAAAAAAACTTGACATCCTCACTAGGTTTATTAAGTGTTCTTTTTATGACTTTATCTTCTCTTTCCTTCCATTTTCAATATGCCTCTTCAAATCTGCTGGCTTTCATTTCCTACTCGACTCACTGCGCCTCAAAAAAAAAAACTTACTAGGAGGAGGAGGAAGAGAAATTCATAATAACACATCAGGGTGTTGACAAAAAGGGTGACTATCGATCTGGTTGACTTTAATATCACTGAGCCTTTGAACGGAACACGAACAGGGGAAGGAAGGAAGGAAGGAAGGAAGGAAGCAGCGACCCGCCACTTCCCACTATTAGAACAGAGATCCACCCACTTACTTACCTTCCTTCCTTTCTTTCCCTCACTTCCATCCTTGTGTCCCTTCACCTCTAACCCTTTCTCATTCCCATCACTTCATCACTCCTTCACCCTCATCTCCATAGCCCCTTTACTTATCCTTAACACCTCCCTCTCCATAGCTTGAGAGAAGAAACTTATCTCCTCTCGCTCCCTCATTTTCCTTTAAACTTGAACGTCGGAATCTCATGCTCGTCACATCAACATTGGTAACACGTCTCGCTCGCGCCTTAATAAGCATGTGAACCGTGAGATAGGAGGAGGAAGAAGAGGAGGAGGAGGAGGTGGAGGTGGGAGATGAGAAAGATTCAGAGGAGGAGGAGGAGGAGGAGGAAGAAGTGCAAAAGAGAAGAATACATAATTGAGATACGTAAGGAAGATAGGCAGCCAGAGATTCGTATTTTATCCTACATTGAGGATATCTGCAAACCTACTCACGTACTACTGAGGGCAACCTAACAGTATGAAAGAAGGATTAGATGATAGAATAAGACACTCATCCGTAGAGAAAAGACAGAGTGAAAAGTAGCGATGGGGGAAGATAGGAGGACAAAGTCGAAAAAAAAGAAGCATGCCATGTATCCTGTGAAAAAAGAAAAACGTAGTAAGAAAAAAAAGAAAAGTGTAGAAAGAAAAAAAGAAAAAGGGGGAAGAAAAATATATTGACATTCTACGTATGAGAGAGAAGGAGGAGGAGGAGGAGGAGGAGGAGGAGGAGGAGGAGGAGGAGGAGGAGGAGGAGGAGGAGGAAAAGGAGGGGGAGAAAGCAGACCAGTAGGGCAAAAAAAGTCCAATGGAAGAGCAGGGAAAGAAAAAGTATCAGCAGGGCGCAGGGGAGACGGGAGGAGGAAAAAACAACTGCGGGGTAGGAATGGGAGGCAGGGGGGAAGCGGAGGGAAAAAGGGAACTGTAGAGGAGGGGGTGGAGGAGGGAGACAAACGGCCAATAGCGATGGAGATATTAAACGCGGAGACCCGGTAACCATATAGATGACGCCATTATGGGTCATGAATTAGAAGGTTGATGGAGTAGAGAAGAGAAGGAAGGAAAAGGTGAGGGAAGGGGATAGAAAGGGGGAGGAGAGAGGGTGTCTTTATTAGCTTGAGATAGAAGGATGGTGGCGCCCTTCTACTTCCGCCGAGAGAGAGAGAGAGAGAGAGAGAGAGAGAGAGAGAGAGAGAGAGAGAGAGAGAGAGAGAGAGAGAGAGAGAGAGAGAGAGAGAGAGAGAGAGAGAGAGAGAGAGAGAGAGAGAGAGAGAGAGAGAGAGAGAGAGAGAGAGAGAGAGAGAGAGAGAGAGAGAGAGAGAAAAAAAAAAAAGTGAAGGCTTATTCATGAAAATGCCAATGATACCTTTAATTAGTGTTACATGGAACCAAAACTTTTAACATGCTCTCTCACCTTATCAGTAAGTTACATAGTAACCATTACATGATAAACT
>JAXIVD010007016.1:20000-21744 GCA_036785275.1 Cancer borealis | reverse complement strand
ATAGGGGCGGACGCAGAAGAGGAGGAAGAGGAGGAGGAGGAGGAGGGAGGAGGAGGAGGAGGAGGAGGAGGAGGAGGAGGAGGAGGAGGGTAAGGAGGTGAGAGATGGGACAGGAAGAGAGAGAGAGGCACGAATATAAATCAAATAAACATGCAAACATAAAAATGCTAAAGAAGACATGTGAAGCAAGGAGATGAAGGAGAGGAAGGAGAGAAGGAAAGAAGAATGAAAGGAAGGAAGGGAGACACAATGAAGAGGAGAATAGGGGAAAGATGGAAAAGAGAGAGAGCGAGAAAAAAAAAAGAGAGAGAGAGAGAGAGAGAGAGAGAGAGCGAGCGAGCGAGAGAGAGAGAGAGAGAGAGAGAGAGAGAGAGAGAGAGAGAGAGAGAGAGAGAGAGAGAGAGAGAGAGAGAGAGAAGAGAGAGAGAGAGAGAGAGAGAGAGAGAGAGAGAGAGAGAGAGAGAGAGAGAGAGAGAGAGAGAGAGAGAGAGAGAGAGAGAAGGAAAATAGAGGCAGAGGGTCACCTTTCCTGTGACAGTTTCCCTTAAAAACAGACATTATCTCTTACTGTTTTTGTGGAGTGTGAAACTGACGCGAGGCAGGTGGGAGGGAGGGAGGGAGGGAGGGAGGGAGAGAGGGAGAGAGGGAAAGAGGGAAGGAGGGAGGGAGGGAGGGAGGGAGGAATGATGGAGGAATGGATGGAGAGATAGAGGGGAAGGAGTATGTAGGGACTGAGGAACGGAAAAAGAAAAAGAGGGATGAAGGGGAAGAGGGAGGAAGGTAAGGAGGAGAGGGAAGGAAGGGAAGAGGAAGGGAGGGAGGGAGGGAGGGAGGGATGGAGGGAGGGGAGCAGGGAAGGCTGAAGGATCATATGGGAGGGGAAGGAGGAAAAAAATAGGGCAAGAGAATAATTTAGTGTTCTAGGGGTTTTAGAGAGAGAGAGAGAGAGAGAGAGAGAGAGAGAGAGAGAGAGAGAGAGAGAGAGAGAGAGAGAGAGAGAGAGAGAGAGAGAAATCTGAGTACCTACAGGAATAATATGATAGCTTTAAGCAAAATTTTCCCTCATTTTTTCTCCAGATTTCAGTTAATGCAGCAATAACAATGATAAAAGAAATATCATCACCACCACTACCACCACTACTACCACCACCACTACCACCACTACCACAACTACTACCACCACCATCACCACCACCACTACCACCACCACCACCACCACCCTACACAACAGTAGCAGCATCAATAGAAAAACAAAGCAAGTCTGTCCCACAATTGCGGAATCATATTACTTAATTTCATTTGTACCTTTCTGGTGACTTCATATGACCAACAAACACACACTGCAAGAGTCACACAAATTATTTAAAGATACGCTATAATAAATAAATGAATAAATAAATTAGTAAATAAAATGAAGGTATAAATAATAAAAATAAATAAATGCAATGCGCAAATGATTTTTTTTTCTTCTTCTGGTAAACATTTATAATAACACGGAGTAAATGCAGCGGCACACACACACACACACAACACAGACACACACACACACACACACACACACACACACACACACACACACACACACACACACACACACACACACACACACACACACACTCAACAGCTCGGTATTCTGGGTTTAAAACGCGGCCAAGCTCACCCGAATTAACTTAGAGTCGGTCAATCCACCGGAGGCGAATTCGCGTCGCCCCCGAACCGGCCCCGCGTGATCAATCTGCGCCGA
>JAXIVD010007016.1:0-7500 GCA_036785275.1 Cancer borealis | reverse complement strand
TGCCTGGACTCCAACCTTCAAAAAGAATTTACGTTTCCATCTAAACAAAATTTCCTAACCTAATCTAATCTAACTTAACCTAACCTAACCTAACCTAACTTAACGTAACCCATCTTACCCATAGCATGTCTTACTTCTCTCTGATGTAAGTGAATATAAAGTAATAGAAAATCATAAAAAATGCAAATAAAACGACAAATAAAATGTCATTAGCATACCAAAAGAAAAAAATGTGATATCTTTCAGAACTAAATATATACGATTCAAATCACATTTTTCTCTCCTCTCTCCATCTTTCCCTCCTTATCCTCCCCACCCCCCCATCCCCTCCATCATGACACCTCCCCCCCCTTGAAATGCTCGTGTAGGGGTAACTAAAACGTTTGAAAAATTGCTAAATAGAATTAAAACGACTTCGTTCATCAAAAATCTCTTCGGGGAGAGGCGATGGGGCAGACTTAATCTTATTGAGAGAGAGAGAGAGAGAGAGAGAGAGAGAGAGAGAGAGAGAGAGAGAGAGAGAGAGAGAGAGAGAGAGAGAGAGAGAGAGAGAGAGAGAGAGAGAGAGAGAGAGAGAGAGAGAGAATATAGAAGAGAGAGAGAAAAAAAAATAAAGAGGCAGAGGGCAAAAATTCAATTCCCTCCATTTCTCTCTTTCTCTCACTCTATCTCTATCTCTCTCTCTTTACTTCCCACGGAGGAGAAAACGGGGATCCACACTATGATAGACAGGAAAAGAATAAAGGAAGGAAGAGGGGGAGGAAGAGGATGCGAGAGGAGAGAGTTACAACCTTTATCCTGTAGCTAACTGGCATCTTTATCTCCCCTTTCACCTTTATTTGGAGGTGAGAAGGTGGCGGGAGGAAGGGAGAGAAGAGACGGAAAGAGGAGAGAATGGAGGGAAAATGCCAACCAAGGAGGGAAGAATTCAGGGAGAAACTCTACACAATGGAGAGACGTAAGGAGGGAGGAGAGAAGGATGAATAGAAGGGAGGGAAGGGTGGAAGGATAATGTAAGGGAAGGGAGGAAGAAGGGAGAGTATTTTGCAATAATAGAAGAAGAGGAGGAGGAGGAGGAGGAGGAGGAGGAGGAGGATGAGGAGGGGAAAGATTGAAAGAAGAGGAGGAGGAGGAGGAGAAGATGGAAGAGGTTAGAAATAAGATGGAAGAAATAAAGGAGATATAGAGGTCGAGAAGGAATGGAGGAAGTGCTATAGAAGGGAAGGAAAGAAGGAAGTTACGAAGAATGGGAACAATATCGAACACGGATGATTGTAAGAAATGGAGCAAAGAAAGACCTTGGAATGAAATGAAAGAGAAAAAAAAAAAGAGAGAGAGAGAGAGAGAGAGGCTGATGATGATGATGATGATGAATGTGAGAATATCAACCGGTACACAAATTAATTAGAAAGTCAGGTATGATGTCCTTATTTATAACTTAAGTGTATATGTATGCTTCTATATCAATATGTATGTATGTATGTATATTTGTATGTATGTATGTATGTATGTATCACTTAACGAACACAAAACAAACAGCATAAATAACCCAAAGCAAAGAAAGGTGTGTTTTAGCTTTCATTAAACAGCTTTGAGTAATAAGAATAATAATTAAAGTGAGTATTCAACGGTTTTCACTTTCACACGTAAGGGATTAAACTTAACATTTACTCCCTTTTATCGCACTGCAGCCTTGCCCTTCCCCGCCCTTATCATTATCATTACTATCATCATCATCATTATTATTATATGGGTGTGTTACATTACCCTCACCCCCTTTAATGTTGCAGTCAGCTTCATGTCCCACCTTACGTAACATACCACGATGCAAGGTTAACGTAAGGACTGAGCCATCCTAAAATAACATCATCCCTTCGTTCCCTAGAGACGGTGGTGGACAGGTATCAGTGAACAGGTGACTCTAGACAAACTCTTGGGTGTATTAGAGTGTCATGGTTCTGGGATTGTCTGGCTGCTAAGTCCACACTGTGTTAAAGTACCTGAGAGAGTAGCACAAAGTGATAGTGAAAAATATTGTGTAGCTCTTGGTGGTAAGGCGCTTGTGTGTGTGTGTGTGTGTGTTGTTGTTTTTGTGTGTGTTTTGTGTATGTGTCCCTGTGGGGTGCTCTGGGGAGGTGTCACGAGGCCACTAACACGGCCACTGGTTTAAGCTTCTATGTGGGGAGACTGTTACTTCTTTCTCTGGGCCTGTCTAGTGGGTTGTAAGCTCTGCCTCCTGTCTGTTTTTTCTCTCCTTAACCAAGTAAAAATAAGCTGGAATATGACATCGTTAGTGGTGGAGGAAGAAATTAGTTGAAGCTTTAATTAGATAGGTAATTGTGTGTCTGCAAAATATTAGGTAGAAAAAAGCATCAATAGGTATATTATAGTGAAGAATGATGTATATAAACTATTGTGATCTGACAATGATACGAGTGAAGGTGGTGTTGGTGTGGTGGTGGGAGAGAAACACATAACTGAGTGGATGTGGTGAGAGTGAGTGATGGGATCGTGAATCGAGAGAGTGAGTGTGAGAGTGAGAGTATGATAACATTTGTATGAACATGTTCGTATGATCAACAACCTTACTGGAATGAAGTGTAAAAGGGAGATGATATAGGATGATCTCATGAAGTCTTTGAAGGACTAGGAGAAAGTGTATCTATAGATAACCATAATGGACATGTGTGTTTTGCAGCTCTAGAGTATGAGGGACACAAAGGGGAAATAGTTACACCACCATATGAATAGAAAGAAAAATAATACTAAAGTTTGTTGAGGCTATGAACATGGTGGTGCGTAATACAATATTTATAAATCGCGGTAGTCACTTAATTAATACCTACTAGTCAGAGGGTAATGACAGCCGGGTTGATTACTTCCTGTTCAAAAGGTCAAATCATGTGTGTGTAGCTTAAAAATTCGGAATATTGTAATGATGAAGAGGATGTAGGAACCCAAAATGAAGACATGGAAGTTAAAGAATGAGGTAGTGAGGTTATAAAGGGATTGTTATATGTGTACAGTAGCATCCAGCAGCAGATAGAAGGAAAGAAGAACAAATGAAAATTCCATGACTGGAGAATAAATCTAACAAAACACAAAGTAACTTGCTGATGGGATGAAGCTGATGATGCTGTTATGATCAAATTATATCACATAAGAATATGATTTAGTTCCACGACTGGATAAAGGCATAAATGTGAATGTATATAAAGGAAAGTGTGATGCCTCCTTGGCCAGGGGTAACCATGTTTAAATGTACATCATGCAGGAGGGAAGGTGATACAGACGAGCACAGATTGTTCTAAATAACAAGTCCTTTGAATGTATAAAGGAATTTTCTTACTTTAGAATGTGATTTATAAAGGAGACCGTGCAGCTGCCAGTGAAGCGGCAACAAATTGAAGTGGATGGAGGAGCTTCAGATAACTGTTGTCTTTATTGGCACTTATATCCACTTATATCCAAGGGGCACCTATAAGTGGCCCGTGTGAGGAATGCAATGCTTGATAAACCTATAAGTAAAGGAGAACGATGACTGCAGGCGAAAACAGACGAAAATGAGAATAACTAAATGTAGAGTATCACTGAACAAGTCTTGTGATTACAGATGGTGAGCTGATGAGTTGAGTCTAGCGATGACAACACTTAGACTGAGGTGGTTTCGCATTGTTGAGATGATGATTAAATTTTGGGTGAAAAGAGTTATAGTTGGTAGAGTTCTTGAAGGTAGAACCAATAAGTGATGGAATGCAGTGATCTAGAAGTACTTGAGTGACCTTGACTGTTGCGTGAAGGCTGCCAGACACCGTGAACTCAACTAGGCAGTCACATGCAAACATATATGGAACACTTCAGTGATCATGAACCTCAATTATTATTTATATTACTATTAATACTATTATTGTGATTATTATTATTATTATCATTATACATTTCAATCTCCTGTGGTGTGTGTGTATGGGGGAAGGGGGTGCCTGGTCAGCTTGGTAGAATATTGACACCGTATTCCAAGCGTGTCGTAACAGGTTATTAATAGGGGCGGCTGGGAAGTCCTTCCTTTGTACTACGAGACAAGGCGTGGAGTGTGAAGGGAGACTGAATGCCGCACCAACACTACGTAGGCGTGTTGTCTTGGGCACACCACTTTAAGGACCAGGCAAACCCATACACTAATATTGTTCTCGATATCAGTAGTAATGATAGTAATAGTAGTACAGGTCGTATTATTATCATCATTATTTTCATTATTATTATTATTACTATTATTATCATTATCTTTATTATCATCATTAGCATTATTACTATTATTATAAGTAGTATTAGGAGCAACAATTCCTTCGTTATCATTTGACTTGATCTTTTATCTTTCTTATTCCTTTGATTAACAATTGCATTTCTCTTTCCCCTTCTCCTTCGTCTTAGTCTTAACATCATCACTCTTCCTCTAACCATCAAGTAGTGTAATGGGCAACACGTCATTGCCATTAAGGTGCCGATGTAGAACGACCCAACCAGAGTGTCAAGTGTCACAAGGAAGGTCTAATGCACCTGGATATAAGGTTGCTACCTGTCCTTACACAATCTAACCTCGCCCAGCCAGGTTCACTCCCCCAATTATCACACGGCAACCTAATTAACCTAAGTAATTGCCGTCTCACCTGACATGTTCCCCTGCACCTTACCTTGTACTCCTACCTGGATTGCCCTAACTAACTAACTCCCTCACGTCTCCCTCACTGCATAATTAACCTAACTACTGGTTTCTCTTATTGGACATTACCATTAAAGTTCATAGCACACACGTCTGCCTCCCACTTACTGTCTCGTTACGACTGACACCTGCTTGCCGGCACCACCTCGTGTGTCTTGCGTTACGGAATAGGTTCGTATCCTCCTCGTTACCTGAAACTAACCTAGACTTCCCTTCGCTGTTTTGATAGGACCGTGATCGATTGGAAATATTTGATGCTCTTTTTTACTTTGGCAATCCACTTTCTGTTAATATATGATTCAAGAACAGGTAGACAGAGTGAAAGATAAAGTTTTAATGTAGCAATTTTAACGGTACAACAAATATTAAGGTACAGAATAAGGTTATCAAGAGGTGAATCAGGTATAATAGCGATGCGAAACATGTTAAATACCAAATTAACTGACTACATAAGTGAAGCTAAAAATAGATATGAAATATTTTACAAAACTAAAACTGTGAAATAACTTGTGGATAAAACTGATGGGAATAGAAAAAAAAAATAATCGGAAGTAATTAATTGCTGCTTGCCTGATTAATGTTAAGGCGACGCCACAACACGGTCACGGCGCCACAATAGGAAGTGACAACCGCGAAGCCTCATCACAAGGAAGCCATGAAGTAACACTCACACCAATATGTATGGACTTCTATACATAAAAAAAAATTCTATGTACATTACCTCGACGGAATACTCAAATAACTCTGGCACACAAAATTATTCCACCACACGTTGATTCCTACATCACAGGGATTAACGGCAGATAAACACGACCCGTTTATTTCAATATTAGCGAGATTAACGAGTGAGGGAGGGCGAAAAAAAAATATATGGCTTTTAATACCGAGTGGGATATGTGTAATTAAAGGTGCGTTTGTTTTAAAATAATAACCTGCCTTGACCTTTTACTGACCTCACTACCTCTCTCATCCCTCTTTGGCCTCACCTGTTCTGCCCCTCACCTGCGCCCCAACTCCCCTTAATTAAGCTGAGTCGCCCTCTACCAAAATTACCTTCCCTCACAAGATCAACATTCATTCATCAGGTGAACGTTGGCTCGTAAATTTAAGGCTGTTATTCTCTCTCTTTTTTTTCCTCTATTTTTTTTCTCTCTCACTTTCTCTTTTCTCTCTGTGTTTCTGTCTGTCTGTGTGTGTTTCTGTCCTTGTATGTGTCCTTATGTCTGCCTGTCTATGTCTGTCTGTCTATATATCTGTCTTTGTGTCTGTCTCTATCTATCTGTGTCATTGTCTCCTATTTTTCTCTCTTTTTCTTTCATTTTTATTTACAACTTAACAACGCCACACCTCTCCTCTGCCTCCCCCCCCCCCACCCTAATGATGCAAGCAGCGGGTGATGGTCTGATTAATTTACAACATTTACGAAGCTCAATTACCCAGAAAATTATGGTAAAAACGACCTCAAAGGAATTCTTTTAAAAGCAATCTAGACCATTTTTATGCCTCTCACTTTTTATTTATTTTTTTTTTTAACCTCATACTTTCTGGTGTGTTTTTTTTCTTCAATATTTTCTTCGTTTTTTTTATTATTATTATTATTTTATTTATTTGACCTTTGTATTTTTCTGGTTAAATGTTTTTTTTAATTTTTTTTTTGTTACTTTGCATGTATTATTTTTTCTTTTTTCTTTTTCTTCTCGTATTCCTTTGATGTATTTTCTTTTTTCTTTTCTTTTTCAGCTTATCTATTTTTTCTTTCTTTCTTTCTCTCGTTTTATGTTGCATGTGTGTCAGTGTGTTTGTTTATACGTATGTTTGTGTGTCTCTCTCTCTCTCTCTCTCTCTCTCTCTCTCTCTCTCTCTCTCTCTCTCTCTCTCTCTCTCTCTCTCTCTCTCTCACTATGCATCTACTTGTCTTTATCATCTCAGTCCCGGGTGTCTGTGTGTATGTATGTGTGTGTGTGTGTGTGTGTGTGTGTGTGTGTGTGTGTGTGTGTGTGTGTGTGTGTGTGTGTGTGTGTGTGTGTGTGTGTGTGCACGCGCGCGTAATGGTGCCTCGGCTCTGATTGCATGCTGTCGTAGATGAAGGATGAAGAGAGGAGGGAGAGGAAAAGAGGAGAGGTTGCGGAACAGGAGAAGGTGAAGGAAAAAGAGGAGGAGGAGGAGGAGGAGGAGGAGGAGGAGAAGGAGAAGGAGAAGGAGAAGGAGAAGGAGGAGGAGGAGGAGGAGGAGGAGGAGGAGGAAAGATTTAGAGCAAGCAAGGGGAAAGTAAATAGGTCAATGATATAAATAAATTAATAGTACTAATGCTAATAACGATTATAATATTGGTAGTAGTAGTAGTAGTAGTAGTAGTAGTAGTAGTAGTAGTAGTAGTAGTAGTAGTAGTAGTAGTAGTAGTGGTAGTAGTAGTAGTAGTAGTAAGAAAATAGAATAAATACAAAAAAAATAAAAGGCATTGGATTAACTACAACACCAACAACTGCTACTACTACTACTACTACTACTACTACTACTACTACTACTACTACTACTACTACTACTACTACTACTACAACAAAAACACCAATAACAAACAACCACAACAAAAAAATACCAGAAATCAGTGTAAGAGATAAACACAAATAGAACTGAAACCATAGAAAGAACGAGAGAGAGAGAGAGAGAGAGAGAGAGAGAGAGAGAGAGAGAGAGAGAGAGAGAGAGAGAGAGAGAGAGAGAGAGAGAGAGAGAGAGAGAGAGAGAGAGAGAGAAAAAAAAATATCGGACATCTGGTTGAGAAT
>JAXIVD010007015.1:0-17500 GCA_036785275.1 Cancer borealis | reverse complement strand
CATATGAATGCGCTGGAAAGCTGAAACGCGATTCTGAACATAATCGTCAACGTTGTATAGAGGACGAGGGTCAGAGGAGAGAAACTCATATGGGAGTCTTTTGTCAGAGCCATATAAAATGAAATGTGGAGACTCGTTGATCGATGAGTGAATCGCAGCGTTAAGAGAGCATGCGACTAGGGGAATGTGATCATCCCATGAAGAGCTTGAATTGGCAATGAAGCGTAAGATGTCGAGAATTCAACGGTTTGCTCTCTCGACTTTTCCGTTCGCTTGAGGGGAATATGGAACAATGTTGCACTTTTTAATTTGAAATGACTCGCAAACAGCTTTGAGGATGGCATTGTTGAATTCGGTGCCATTATCTGATAGAAGTACTTTAGGAGATGCATACCGGCATATGACTTCATCTATCAGTGCTCGTGCAACTGAACATGCAGATTTGTCTTTGAGAGGAACCAAGATGCTGAAGCGTGAAAAACTATCGATACAGACGAGCAAATAGTGAAAACCGTTCTCCGTCAGAGGGAGTTTCAAAATATCGACTGACAGACTGTCCCAAGGAGCATGAGGGATAGGATATGAGAGATTCGGAGACTCATGATGGAGAGAGGGACGATGCTCAGCGCATGAAGCGCATAAGAGACAATGACGGGTGATGTCTTTCCTCATGGAAGGCCAGAAATATGATCTTTGAGCCTGTTTGAATGCTCTATCCTTGCCTGGATGACCGGCAAGAGGGGAGTCATGAACGTGATACAAGATAATAGGGACAAGAGCTTCTGGAATGACAAACTGAGATGCATGATATAATGAATCGTCCTCAGAAATGACAGAACTAGATTTATAGAGGACATCGTCTCGAAGCAAAAAGGAATCTGGGGAGAATGGTAAGCTTGGAAGGTTACTGGCATCACCTGATTCAAAATAATAAATGAGACGTTTGCAGAATTGATCAGACCTTTGAAGGGATTTGACTTCCTCAAGAGTGGGGAGTGACTGTGAGGTTGTGAGCAGACTGACAGGAGCGACATGACGGGACAGAGCGTCAGCGACAGAATTAGCTTTACCTGGGAGGTACGCGAATGAAGGATTGTACTCTTGAACAGTGAGTTGCCAACGGGCAAATTTTCCGGTTAAACTGGTTCCTTTGAATAACTCTGTGACAGCAAAATGATCGGTTAGAACGTGGATCTTATATCCGTGTATGATGTCTCTGAAGTGACGAAGAGACCAAACGACTGCGAGAGCTTCGCGGTGAGTGACACTGTAGTTGCGCTCAGCAGCATTGAGCAGACAACTGGCAAAGGCAACTGCGCGTGATTTACCATTTTCATCTCGTTGCATGAGGACAGAACCGATACCGATGTTTGATGCGTCAGTGCAAAGAATAAACTCCTTATTGAAATTAGGAAATGCGAGGACAGGAGCGTTGCATAAGGCTTGCTTGAGGGTAGCGAATGCTTTCTCGCACTCGTCCGTCCATGCGAATGTTACATTCTTTTTAAACAATGATGTGAGAGGTTGAGCGATTTTACTGAAATCTTTGATAAATTGCCGATAAAATCCTGCAAGGCCAATGAAACTACGAACGTCATCGGCAGAACTAGGAGTAGGAAACTGTGATATCGCATGAATTTTATCGTCAAGAGTGTGGATGCCATTTTTGTCAACCTTGTGGCCTAAGAATTTGATTTCACGTTTGAGGAACTGACATTTACTGAGTTTAAGAGTTAACCCAGCCTTTGCAAAACGTGACAGAACGTCTGAGATGGTTTCGAGGTGTTCGGGAAGGTCCTTTGATGCGACTATCACATCGTCTAAGTAACAAAACACCGAAGAGCCTAAGAGGCCAGAGAGAACTGAGTTCATGAGACGCATGAAAGTTAAGGGACTATTACGTAAACCCATGGCCATACGTTTGAAAGCGTACTGACCAGATGATGTGGTGAAAGCAGTGTAGTGCCGTGAACTTTCTTCTAGCTCGACCTGGAAGAAACCAGACTGAAGGTCGAGGGTGGAAAATACACTGTTTTAATCACCTATTGACTGGAGAAGATCAGACAAGATTGGCATAGGGAATCGATCGGGTATCGTCGCGGCGTTTAAACCACGGAAATCGACTACTCTCCACTCACCATTGGACTTAGGAACTAGAAACAGCGGGGCATTGAATGGTGATGCCGCTGGCTCTATGATATCCTCGTCCAGCATGCTTCTGACAGCGTCGTCCATTAACGTCCTGCGGCTGTGTGGGATGCGATAAGCCGGGACGTAGATGGGTGTCGAGCCTGGGGTGAGGTGGATGGAATGACGAACAGCATCGGTCTTGCCCAGAGGTTCACCCGGAAGAGAGACACATGACCTGAAAGTCGATAAGAGGGCAAGTAAATCTACTTTTGTTTCAGGAAAATCAACATCACCAATATGCTGGTCAAGAAGAGGAGGAGGAGAATCTGAGGCAGTTGGTGAAGACATGGATGTGTGACAAGGAGATGAGGTGACAGGGGTGACAGGGGCAGGATAAGGGAGAACTTCGCCTAAAGTCACGCCAGATTGAAGGGATATAGGGTGATTCGTGAGATTCTGAATGGCAATACGGCAAGAACTATCCTTGTCTAGGGTTGAAAGAACTGACTCGAGAGCGACACCATTCACTCGGGCAGAGTCGGGCAAACATAAGATGTCTGTCCCGGCACACCTTTGACAACGACGCGCACCAAACAGAGGTGGGTCTGTGTGACTACCACAGAGGAGGTCAACACAGCTTTTCTGAGTCTGGTGTTCGAGAGGACGTCAGACAGTGTTGTAGGAGAAGAGGGATTGTCGGTGTCGCTGTGCAGCGCTTCGCTAGGCGAATCGGCTGGCGTAGATGATAAGACAGGATCAGGGATTACTGAGGGTGTCTCGAGCGATGAGGGAGGGACATGAGATGAGTCCTGAGAAGGCGTGTGCATGACAACGTAGACATCAGATGGTGGCGGTGACTCAGGGAAGGGTGAGGCAGAGATGAAGGTGCCATTCTGGGCGATTTGATGAATAGAAGGGAAAAGTGAGATGTTGAAGTGAGACATTGTATGGTATCCTATCAATATTTCAGCTGCAAAACATACATCATCCATGACATAAAAAAAATCTGAGATGGAAGGTTCAAGTGGAGACAAACAGATACTGAGGAGAACCTTTCTATGAGGTATGACAACGTTTCCAGAAATACCACTAACAGTGATGTCTGGTGGATAACTCTGAAACTTGTGCCTTGAAGGCGGCAGAGTTTTTCAAAAACATGAGTTTTAATGATGTTGACTGAGGCACCAGAATCGAAAAATGCACGGCATTTGTGAGAGGCTAATTTGACGTCAGCAGTCAGACCTTGGAAAAATCCGAAGGATTTAACAGGGACACATGGGAGAGGCACTGTCTGTGCATCCGCGAAAACACGTTTATGAGATGACTTACTACCTACGGTCTTTAGAATGGACTTGAGTGTTACCGAGGAGGTGCGAGGCTCTGGCGCGAATCGTTTCCCGAAGATTGAGAAGACTGCATTTGTTGCTGGAAAAGGCGACATTCCTCAAGTGAGTGACCGCGTTTATTATGAAGGGAGCAGAAGGCATTACTGTTGAATTTATGATAACCTCTTTCGTCAAGCATTACTCGACAGTCCGCTGAGACGTGACCTTTGAATCCACATCGGTAACATGTTACCTTTCTCGAGTCACGGGAGGATGAACGGTGACGAGAATGAGAGCGTTGATCAGAACGTGACAAATGAGTGTTTGAAGGTGGAGATGGGCTCTGAGGGGAGGAGCTTCGGTGAGAAAATGGGGGCTCGATTAAGGAATTCGGGGACTGAACCAAACTTACTGGCTGAGGAACAGGTGGCGATTTCTCTGATATTTTCTTGCACAGATCATACAAGAAATCTTCCTTACTGAATTTAATGTCGCTTGCAACGGTGAAGGTTGGTGAATAGAGCTGAACAAGGAACAGGAAATACGACATAAGGCGTTTGAAATCAGTAGAAGATATATTGCCGTCTGTCGATCCACTGAGAGGATTTCATTTGATCTGTTAACTCAGCACTGAGAGAGGATGCAATATTCTCTGCCTTATACACATCATGAGTAGAACGAGCAATATTAGTGAGAGTTTGAGCAATTTTGAGGAAGGAATGAGTTGCACCTAATTTTGAGTGACCAGAGAAATGAGAGATTAATGCTGTGGTGAGTTCATCGTATGTAGAAAAACTGAGGAATTTATCGGTTTTTATGAGTTTTCCCGCAAGACTAGATGGGTCATGACAAATCCGTGATTTTAAAAGGGCTAATTTTTCCACATCAGAATGAGCTGAGCGACGTGTACATTCACCATTTACACGCCGGACAAAGGCTTGGACTGATTCAGAGTTAGTACCAGAAAAAGGAGGAATTGAGACATTATCAGATATGAGAGTAACCTGAGGTGTGGGTGTGTGAGTTGACTGGTCGTTAGACATCGTGATCACGTTGAGGAAATACACAAGAAAACAGAGAAACACTGAGTGTACACAAAAAATGTAGAATAACTAGCACAATAAAGAGAAAAATATAATAAGAACTAAGGTACTTAACTAGCAGAGGACCAAGGAGGTGGAACACGTGGGCGCTAACTGGTCACGTGGTGAATGGGCGTATTTCTGGGCTGCGACACGTGGTGAAGAGCGATGGGCGTCTTGAGGGCGGAGACACGTGGTGAGGGCGTGGAGAACTTGTTTGAGGGGCCACGTGGTGATGGGTGATGACCGTCTTGAAGGGACACGTGGTGAAGGGCGATGGGCGTCTTGAGGGCGCCACGTGGTGATGCGTGGGCAGCGAAGATGGCGCGCCGCGAACAAAATGGAGGTAGAGGTGATGGGCGTCTTGAACAGCAGGGCGAGGAGGCTTGTACTCACTCGGAACAGATGCTACTGCAGAAGGGCGACGAAGGAAGCGACTGCAGGGCGTAGAGGAGAACACAAGGTGGGCGAGGCAAGGGCGTGTGTGTAGAGTCACTTACTGGCAGAACGATGCACGTGGTGAGGATAGAGACTTGATGACGGAGGAGGCTGAATCTTGATAATTCGTCGCTTGGAAGAACGAATTCCACCGTTGCACACCAATTGTATCGAAATTAGATGTTTTGCCACCCGTAGCCACCAATTGTATCGGAATAGGATGTGTTCTTGGTACCGGGCCTGGTACCGCGTGGCTTGGAGCAGGGTAGAGGTAGCGTGGATGATGGAGGTCTTGTTGAAACACACACGGCTTGATATAGATGATATATTGAACAACACACTTGATGTAGATATAGAAATATACAGTGACTATGACCTTTAGCCTGCCTTGAGAGAGATGACGAAACGACTTGTTGATGGTGGTAGCGAGCTGAGAGATGATGAGCTACTTGACAGGGTGGAAGCCGGAAGAGAAGTGAGGATGAGGAGTGGTGCTGGCGGGCGACTGGGAATAACAGTGGGTGGAGCCAAGGGGTCGCGCGGTTAAAAATGCGCGACTATGATTGGCCTGAGTTGACCTGTGATGACGTCAAACTCACAGAGCGTTCCTGATTGGAAGCGGCACGTGTGGCCTCTGACTGGCATGTGAATTCTAGGGGGGAATGGAAAATTCCCTTACCCGCACACACTCTCTCTCTCGGCTAAAAACAATGAATATCTTAAAACTAATTAACAATGATATACAGATATGATACAAATCTAACTTAACTTAAACCTAACCTAACTTAACCTAACCCCTCACTAACTTAACTTAACTTAAACCTAACCTAATCTAACTTAACTTAACCTAACGTAACCTAACCTAACTTAATCTAATCTAATCTAACCTAACTTAACTTAATCAAACTTAACCTAAATATAAATTATACAATCCTCTTAATAAATAAATTATATAAACAAAAAAATAAAAAATAAAAAGTCTGTTTCAGTATGTTTCAAATTTTCTAAGATTACAGACATTCTATATACACACACACACACACACACACACACACACACACACACACACACACACACACACACACACAGAGGCCAAATAGTCAAAAAATCTGTTCACGTAATATTTTTCATTATTTTTCGTATTTAAACGTTAAGTACAAAATAATATCAACTTAGAACAATATTATTTAAAAAGTGTAATACGTATTTTAATCACAAATAATAAATAATAATAATAATAATAATAAGTTATAGTCCCAAAATATTTAATAGTTTGCCTTTTAATAAGAAAATTCTCAATAAAATGTCAATATATATAGATAGAAGTAAATAAATAAATACTTATATATATAAAAATAATTACTACTATTACTACTACTACTATTTGTACTCACCCTCCCAGTACTATCTCTCTCTCTCTTGGCTATCTCACTCTGAAAGATAGTGAAATAGATATATACACACATACATACATACATACATATATATATATACACATACACACACTGCAAAGAATTATAGATACTTGGAATAGACTGAAGGGAAAACTGTACAAATATAGACACACACACACACACACACACACACACATAAAAGCAACACTATATATATATTGAACATCATGGCGGTGGGGTGTTGAGTGTCTGTCCTCAATTTCGGAAGCAACGGACAAATTCTGCAACCTAACCTAACCTATCCTAACCTTACCTAACCTTATCTAACCTAACCTAACTAAACTAACCTAACCTAACCTAACTAAACTAACCTAATCTAACCTTACCTAATCTAACCTTACCTTACCTTACCTTACCTTACCTTACCTAACCTAACCTAACCTAACCTAACCTTACCTTAACCTAACCTTAACTCAACTAAATTAACCTAACCTAAACTAGCTCTTAACAGCGATTTTGAATTAAGGAGTCATTTTACTCTTTCTTTAGTTAGGTTAAGTTAGGTTAGGTTAGGTCAGGTCAGGTTAGATTGGTGATTCTGTGATTTTTTTTCTCTCTCTCTCTCTCTCTCTCTCTCTCTCTCTCTCTCTCTCTCTCTCGACCTTATCTAATTAACCTCTAATTTCCCTAGTGGCTTCTTCCTCCTCCTCCTCCTCCTCCTCCTCCTCCTCCTCCTTGTTCTTCTGTTTCTTTTCTTATTTCACTTTCTTTATTTCTTTACCTTCTCTTCTGTCCATAGAGAAAGAGAAAGAGAGAGAATGTAAATTTTCTCTCCACTCTTGCATTACCATAAATATGACTCTCTCTCTCTCTCTCTCTCTCTCTCCTTTCCATCAGTCTCTTGTAGTTAGAAAGAAGGTAATAGTAGTAGTAGTAGTAGTAGTAGTAGTAGTAGTAGTAGTAGTAGTAGTAGTAATAGCAGTAGCAGTAGTAGTAGTAGTAGTAGTAGTAGTAGTAGTAGTAGTAGTAATAGTAGTAGTAATAGTAGTAGTAATAGCAGTAACAGTAACAGTAGCAGTAGCAGTAGTAGTAGTAGTAGTAGTAATAGTAGTAGTAGTAGTAATAGTAGTAGTAGTAGTAGTAATAGCAGTAGCAGTAGCAGTAGCAGTAGTAGTAGTAGTAGTAGTAATAGCAGCAGCAGTAGTAGTAGTAGTCTAATATAAAAAGCTTTTATGTATAAGCTAACCTAGCATAATTTAACCTAAATTAACCTAATCACAACCTAATTTAACCTACCCATAACATAAATTAACTTAACCTTAATTAACCTAACTATAACATTATCTAACTTAACAATAACCCCACCTAACTTAACCTAACCTAACTTGTAACGGTTAACATTTATTTCGTTAACTAACTATATATCTCGTAACTTTATAATACAAGGCTAACTCAACCTTACAAACTTATTCAGATCACGTCAAGATGAATTACAAAACAAAAACGAAAAAAATGATAATATTAAACATTTAGTAAGAATTTAAACAGTAGCAGGAATAACACACGTCCATTGTGATTGGCTGGCACCTCGTCCAATCACAGAACACGTATAACACCTTCTAAATTAACAAAACATAACAATATACAACTTAATCTAACCAAACCTTAACCTACATTAACATACCTTACCCTACCTTACCTTGCCTTACACAGCAAAACATTCAATATCTCACTAACCAACAATTTGCGATGGAAATGTAATCAAGAAAAAACAATCTCAAAATACATCAGGTAATACAATAATACAAGCATTAATTTTATATATGTAAATAAATTAAAAATTAAAAAATACAGCTAAAATGGCAGTTGCAAATAAAAATATAAATAAAAAAACAGCTAAATTGGGCAGTTGTCAAAATTTAAACCTCACGAGTCTATAACATTTAGGTTAAGATGTCTAATAAAATCTAATTATTTGTTTGTATTCATATATATTAATATTTACCGCTAATATAATGTTTAGAATACTATGTGTGGGTGCTGAGTGCTTATATATATATAAAAAAAATCTAATTTCTCACATTAGCGCGTTCCCTTCCTTCCCTTCCCTTCCTTCCACCTCCCTTCCCCTTCTCTCCGCTATTCTTCCCTCCTTCCCTTCCTCCGTGTACTAACTTTAAGTAAAATAAATAAAAATACATCACAGTTCTTTTTAAAACATCTCTTGCTATGAATTAATGCACAGTAAGACATTTATCGGTAATTAATATAGCTTTTAATGTATTGATGGCGGTCATTTTCCCGCCAAAACTCTGGGGTCACTTGAGGTAATTATATATTCACTCTTATAAGCCTAAATAATTACCCTAGGTCTACTCTGGTACTCACTAATTATGCTGAGTACGTACCTGAACAATTAGCCAGACTGACGGGGCTTCGGCAGGTTAATTAAGGCTGACAATAAAGAAAATATATATTGAATATCTTGGCTTACCTGACCGGGTGCATGTCTTCCCCGGATATTTTAGACGCCACATTTATAATTAGGAATATCATTATTATTACCATCGCCATAATGTGATCGAAGGTTTTAATCAATGCACATGACCACCATCTTCAATTATACACCATTGATATGTACTTACGTCCAAAGATGAAGCAGATAAAAGGTGATGAATTGGACATCGAGATTTTTCACTGAGGGTGGCGGGACGCGGTAAAGAGTGGATTGTCGACTTGATTTTGTTAATATATTTACTTTTACTTATATAACTTTAATACTTATAATATTGTTTAGTAAATTATTCTAAATGTTTTAAGTGTATTTGTAGTGATAAAAAATGTGTTGTTTTATTTTTGGACCGAAATGTTCAAGTTAATTTTTTCAATATATCTTTTTTGAATTATTGACAGTATATTAAATGGAAATAAATAAATAAAGTTATAATAATGAAAGTTGTTAAGCTTAGTAACGAACTAGACCAATTACAAGATTATATACACCTATACAAGGATGTTAAGAAGTATGTTTGCTACGTAAACAAAGTAACATTTCCAACGGGATCACTTTATAGGAACAGGACAATAATAAGGTAATATTTTCATTATATTTTATTGCAAATGATAATAATAATGAATACAGGCAATTACTGGCTTAATGAGTGTCCAGCAGAGTCTATTTTACCATCTAATATAAATGGATAAACTCTGTACAAGAACACATAATAATAATAATGATAATAATAATAATAATGATAATAGTTTAACCTCATAGCTCCTTATAATCCCTTCCAAGGCACAGTAATCTCGCCTCTACAACACAAGGGAATAAAGTCGAGGTTTGGATACACACACTCACCCCCCACCTCACCCCCTATTCCTCCAGCCTCTTCCTTTATCATTTTCTTTCTAATATAAGTTGTTTTCTATTTTATTTATTTTCTCGTTGGTTCTCAAATAATTGCCACAAAGATAGATAATGCGGAGATCAGTGTTGTTGTTAATAATAATAATAATAATAACAAATTGAAGATTAAACATTAATTTCACAGATATTTATTAATTTTGACCAGAAAAACAAATGATATCCATAGAAATAAAAAAAAATAAAAGGATAAAAAGTCCAACTGGGTTCATGTTTTATTTTGAACAACAATCAATTCAAGAAAAGTTATCATTATCATTATTATTCAAAGTATTATGTGTTTTTATTATTGTTTAAACTTTTTGAATACTAAAATTTGGAAAATCAAAAAAATGAAATGGTGATTAATTTAACAATGAAGTTTCGCATTAATACTTTTCAAAATAAGAAATTGATTCAAAGTAATATTTTTTTCATCCTTCAAGCGATAAAAAATGAGGTAGTGACAAGGGAAACTATAATAATAATAATAATAATAATAATAATAATAATAATGATAATGATAATAATAATAATACCCGTTTTGAGCAGTGTTGCTATCTTGCCAACACCAGATTACCGCATACAAAATAGTTATACATTTATTCATTCAAAAAAAAAGTAATATATAAAAATGTATAATAATAAAAATTTCGAGTTTTTTTCTTTCTTTCTCAAATTATGAATAAACACTAATATTTCACCACAAATAACAGTAATAATAATAATAATAATAATAATAATAATAATAACAATTCATATTTATTCACTTTTATTCATATCACAAAATCATCATCACTTTCCTTCTTCCTTTCTTTCTTTCTTTTTAAGGCAAATTATTATCATTCTTTGTTCTTCTTTCATTTCATTTCATTCATTTTCATGTGTTTTTTTGTCATTTTCATCATTTTTTCACCAATTCGTTCACATTATTTTTTCATTATAATTCAAGTTTTTTCTTTTCAATTTTCAGTTTTTATCATTCATTGTTTCTATTTATTTTATTTACATTATTGTTTGTTTGTTTAGTTTTGTTTTCTATCACACGCACACAAACACACAAACACACCCGCACACACACACACACACACACACACACACAAACGCAAATTTCACATATATATTAAAAACACATAATTTTCATTTCATTATCACTAAAATTTTGAACTTTTTTTGAAAATTTTAACATTTCTCAAAAAAAATTTCACTAAATATTTTTTTTCCAATTTTTTTTTTTTAATCTTGAAAAAAATCACAACTTAATTTTTTTTTTGGTTCTTTTGATATATTTCCAAAAATCACCTAATTTTGATTGTTAATTTTTTTTGGAAATTCACATTATTTTCTAGTCACAATAAAAAAACACTTATTTTTGTGCTATTTCTCTCTCTCTCTCTCTCTCTCTCTCTCTCTCTCTCTCTCTCTCTCTCTCTCTCTCTCTCTCTCTCTCTCTCTCTCTCTCTCTCTCTCTCTTATATTTGTACTTGAAGTGTTATCGAGCAATAATAATAATAATACTTGGTCACACACACACACACACACACACACACACACACACACACAGTCGGTCTAGAATGATCTATTAAGTAAAATTCAAAAAATATATATAAAAAAATAAACTCAATTTCTTAATAATAATAATAATAATAATAATAATTTTGAATCTATTAAATTTCTAACTAATTCTTTGTTTACTTTTTACAAATGAGCAAATCTTCACTGAATGCAAACAATCAGTCAGTCAGTCAATCAGTCAGTCAGTCAGTCAATCAGTCAGTCAGTCAGTCAAACAGTTAGTCAGTCAATTAGTCAGTCAGTCAGTCAGTCAGTCAATCAGTAATTTTCAATCAGTCAATTTTTTAGTCAATTCAAAATCTGTTAACAACCTTTGAAGTCAATTTGTTTGTTTGTTTACATTCATTGTCTATAACTGTCTGTATGTATGTATGAATGTCTGTCTGTCTGTCTGTCTGTATGTCTGTTTACATTTCAAATAAATTATACAACCTTCTGTCTGTCTGTCCAAACACACACACACACACACACACACACAATCTCTCTCTCTCTCTCTCTCTCTCTCTCTCTCTCTCTCTCTCTCTCTCATTGTACTATCTCTACTAAAATGGTCACCTGAGATTGATAACGCCCGCCAGGTACACACACACACACACTAATTAGCAGGTAAGTAAATGAATGCCCAGGTGGAGTAATCAACTAGCTCATTAAATCACTTATTTAACACCACCACCCACCCCCGCCAAGAAAAAAAAAAAAAAAATGGTTTGGCGCGACCCTTGACCCCCACAACCCACATATACGTACACAAGGGGATGTCTACATGTGTACGTACGTGTGTGTGTATGTGTGTTTAGTAGATAACCTCATACACCGTGCTCTTCTTGTCCCCTGAGCCTGTAATGATGTAATGGTCGTCCGCGGAGATGTCACAGCTTAGCACCGACGACGACTCCTTTGACTGTAGGGAGGAGGAGGAGGGGAGAATTAGTGTGTGTGTATGTGTGTATGAAGTGTGTGAGTTCCCTGTGTGTGTATACTGTAGTAGCGTGGGCGGGCAGGTACAGGTACAGGTACAGGCAGGGGTGAAAGTAAGCCGGTACGCAGTAGTATGCCGTACCGGGAAGAGATATACAGCCGGTACGCAGAGGTACGCTTATGAAAACACACCTATCATCCCTGGCTGCCTACCAACGATAGGATTTGTTTGCAGAGCTGGGCACTTGCGTCACCAGTTGCGCCATTGCGTCGACGACGGAACGACCATTTCATCGACGCTTAACGCAATGACGCTAAAGTTAAAAAAGCGTCGCGATGACGCTGGCGCAAATACATTGTCGCAAATAAAATTTAGCGTCATTTTCCCCAGCTCTGCCGCTGTGGAACGCATCTTCTCTACTGCCGGAGACACAATAAGAGCCAAGAGGTCCTCCTTGACTGCCAATAACTTCGAGGAGCTTGTGTTCATGAAGGGGAACATGGACCTCTTGTAGTTTAAGTTTGTACTAGTGTGATACTGTGGTTATGATACAGTAACAAAAATGAAATTAATCAACTAACTAAACTAAGTAACTAATAAGTATAATAAAATAAAAATAGATCAGGCTGAGTTTTACTTTTAATTGAATAATCCAAATAATATCAAAAACAAATTAATAAATTATTAAAATAAATCAACTATAAATAAAAAATCAATTGAATTATGAAATATCTATTTTATAGTATTTTCTATCATATATATATGATGTTTCACGTAAATTAGATTCATTAGTTAAGATTACCGTATCCGCTAGCGACGCAATCTTGCAATGACGCGAAAAAAAAGACGCAACTTTTTGAAAAAAAAAAAAAAAAAAAAAAAAAAAAAAAAAAAAAAAAAAAAAAAAAAAAAAAAAAAAAAAAACGACGACGACGGATTGACGCCGACGCAACGCCCCCCCGTCAATGACGGATTAATGTTGACGCAATGCCCCCAAACGAGTGACGCGCCCAGCTCTGTTTGTTTGTAAACATGAACATTACGTTATGGGTCTAATTCATGCATTGAGGGACGTGCACAAGATTCTAGAGTAGCAGGAACTCAAAGTGAAACAAAGGGACACTGTTTAATATGATGTGGGCGAGCAACGCGGCGCCAGGTATTCTAAATTAGAGAAGCACAGTACCTGCAAGGATCTAGTCTTACTTTCAGCCCTGGCTACAGGTGCACACACAGGTAATGTAAGGTCAGTACTCACCTGGAATATGGATGCGCCGTAGGGTGTCCGCCAGGCGTTGAGAAGGTTGTCCTTGCCAGTGGAGATGAACCACTTGCCTGCGTTAGCAAACTTGAGTGACAGAACACAAGACTCGTGCAGGTGCAGCTGGTACTTGTCTGGCTTGTTGACGTGCAGCACCTCCACGTTGGAACTCTCCATGCCCACGGCCAGCCACTCCCCCGTGGGGCAGTAGCCCAGGGAGAAGATCTGGCTGGTAAAGTCGTGCTGCTGCAGCTGGCGCCCTTCCCGCAGGTCCCAGGAGCGCACCGTGTTGTCGAGGCCGCCCGTCCACAGCTTGGTGCCGTCAGGAGAGATGTCGATGCAGGAGGCGCCGTCTGTGTGACCCTGGAACTGACGCACCAAAGTCTGGTTGTGCAAGTCCCACACAGCGATGTTGCCGTCGCTGCAGCAGCTGAAGCACACCTTGGAGTCAGGCGAGATGGCCAGCGCGTAGCACGCGGGCGCCGAAGATATGAGCTCCGCCTTGATGCGGGGCGTGGGCGTGGCCAGGTCCCAAATACTAAGAGTGGAGGCCTCGCCGCCCACGATGAGTGTGCGCATGTCCGGCAGTAGTTTGACGGACCTGATGTAGTTGTCACGCTGCAGACAGTCTAGCTGTGACACGGGCGTCTTGGAGCCTGGCTGTGAGATGTCCCACACCTTGACGCAGCCCTTGCCGCCCGTGTACACGTACTTGGTGGGGTTACTGATGGTGACGGCGCACACCACCTCGCCGTGGTGCAGCGTGTTGATCTGACGGGCGTGGCGCGGGATGCCCGGTGCGATGAGGGCGTCCCCAGGGAAGGGCACGGGCACCAGGTTACCCTCGCCGTTCACGTGGAAGCTGTACGCACTGCGGACCAACAAGGGGGGGCGGGAGGGGGGGGAGGAGGTTAGTGATGGGCGCTGTAATGATGATGATGATGATGATAACACTGATAATGGCTGCAGTACTAGTGATAACAGTACTCACGGCTTGCCTGCTGACCCGTTGGTGGGGATGCCATTGGAGGTGAGGGGGGGCGGCCGCACGGGGTTGTGGGGGTCATAGCCGGTCACCTGGGGGGGAGGGGGGAGGGGAGGTCAGTCACCACCACCACCACCACCACCACCACCACCACCACTACTACTGCTACTACTTGCATGACGCCCATTAAAATAAAAAATATATATAATAAATAAATAAATAAATAAATAAATTAGATCCCCACTATCAGTAAAAAAAAAAAAAAGAGAGAGAAAAGAAAAAAAAAGAGATAGACCCTCCCTTTAACCCTTTACTAAATAACACTAATTAACCACAATAATTAACCACAGTAATTAACCACACCATTAACTCCTTACCTGTGGTCGTAGGTAGCCAGGGGCGGGTCCGGGGGGGTACCCAGCGGGGGGCGGGGGATGGGGGGGCAGGTCAGGACGAGGGGGGGCGGCACCAGGGGGCAGGTAGGGGGAGGGGGGGAAATGGGGGGAGGGACCAGCGCCCCCTCCCCCCCCTAACCCCCCCGGAGGCTTAGAGGAGGGTGTGGGGGGGCCGGAGGGGGGGGGCCCGCTGCTGCTGCCCCCCCCTCCTCCCCCCTGCTTGGAGGAGGAGGAGGAGGAGGAGGAGGAGGGGGGGCGGGGTTCCATCTGGAGGTACGGCAAACAAACAAAAAGGGAAGGTAAACAAACACAGTGAGGAGAGAAACAAACAAACAAACAAACAAACAATAATGTAAACAAGTGTAAACAAATCAATTTACAGAGAGAGAGAGAGAGAGAGAGAGAGAGAGAGAGAGAGAGAGAGAGAGAGAGAGAGAGAGAGAGAGAGAAACAGGAAAAAACAAAGAAAAAAAAAAAAAAAAGCTAAAAGATAAAACAGATAAAAACGAAAAAAAAATAAATAAATAAATTTAAAAAAAAAAAAAAAAAAAAACGATAAAAAAAAAACAGAAAAATAAGTTAAAAAAAAAAAAAAAAAAAAACAGATAAGAGAAAAAAAACAGAAAAACAGATTAAAAAAAAAAAAAAAAAAAAAAAAAAAAAAAAATCACGCCCACACACACACACACACACGCCCACGCCCACACAAACAAACAAACAAACACTGACTGACCTTTTCATGTTTAAGTTGCGGTGTTGACCTTGACGAGGAGGACTGGGAGGGGGGGCGGTCTGGTTTCTTGTCTCCATTCTCTCTCACATCTCTATGGTCTCCGTTGGCTTGTTGGGGGGGGGGAGTGTTAGGGTCCTGGGGGAAGGGGGGGGGAGGGGAAAGGGGGAGGGGGAAGGGGGAGGGAGGAGGGGGAAGGAGGAGGGGGAGGAGGAAGGGATGAAAGTAAGGGGAGGAGGAGGAAGAGAGAGATGAAAGGAGAAGGGAAGGGAAGAGGGGTTAGGTTAAGGAGGAGGAGGAGGAGGAGGAGGAGGAGGAGGAGGAGGAGGAGGAGGAGGAGGAGGAGGAGGAAGGGAAGAGGGGAAGGAGGAAAATGAAGGAAAATGGAATACTGTTAGTTTATTATTATTATTATTATTATTATTATTATTATTATTATTATCATTATTATTATTATTATTATTATTATTATTATCATTATTATTATTATTATTATTATCATTATTATTATTATTATTATTGAATATAAATCTAATTATCCCTCTTTCCTTCCCTCCTCGCCTCCTCTCCTTCCCTCTTCCTCTCCTCCTTCCTCCTTCCCTCTTCCCCTCCTCCTCCCCTATCCCTCCTCCTTCCCTCTTCCTCTCCTCTTCCCTCTCACTCCTTCAATCCTAATCCTATCCTAACCTAACCAAACCTAACCTAACACCCCTTTCCCCCTCACCTCCACCACCCCTACCACACCATCCCCTCCCCCCCCTCACCTCATTAGCCACATCCACCACTAGGTCCTGATCACTCTTCTCCCCGTCTGAGTCGTGGTGGTGGTGGTGGTGGTGCTTGTCATCCTTCCTCCTCTTAGCGTCGTGGTCGTCTGGCGTGCGTGACCTGGGCCTGTACTTGTCCCCTGGCGAGCTGCTGTTACGCTGGGGGGTGGAGGGTAAACAAGGTAAACAAGGGTGTAAACAAGGGTGTAAACAAAGGTCAAGAAAGGGTGTAGACAAGGTAGACAAGAGAGATAATGGCTAAAGATAGTGTTTGTTTGTGATCTTGCCCTGTACTTGTCCCCTGGCGAGCTGCTGTTACGCTGGGGGGTGGAGGGTAAACAAGGTAAACAAGGGTGTAAACAAGGGTGTAAACAAAGGTCAAGAAAGGGTGTAGACAAGGTAGACAAGAGAGATAATGGCTAATGGTAGTGTTTGTTTGTGATCTTGCCCTGTACTTGTCCCCTGGCGAGCTGCTGTTACGCTGGGGGGTGGAGGGTAAACAAGGGGTGTAAACAAGAGGTGTAAACAAGGTAAACAAGGTGAATAATGGCTGTAGACAATGTAGTGCTATATAGTTAGTAGGGAAGTGAGGTATGTATTTGTCTGTCTTTGTCGCAGGGGGAAGGGAGGTAAACAAGGGGTGTAAACAGGGTAAACAAAGCATGTAGACAAGGTAGATAAAGTAGATAATAGCTGTAGACAGTGTAGTGATAGTTAGCTGTGGGAATGGGGAGAAGAGAGCAAACAATTAAAGGTTAGGTAGTGTAAACAAAGTGGGGTTGAAATTAAGTATGTGTATGTGTGTGTGTGTGTGTGTGTGTGTGTGTGTGTGTGTGTGTGTGTGTAAACAAGAGTGCTCAAGAGGTGTAAAAAAGGGCGAGCAAACAAGTGTAAACAAGATCAGTGGATGTAAACAATAAATGATTGGAAATAATAATAATAATAACAAATGAAAGAAGTATAAGTGTTTTAAGAGGAATGAAAACAATTGAAAGTGAGAGTAAACAATAGATGACATAATGTGAGGTTACTGTAAACAAACAAACAAAACAAACAAACAAACAAACAAACAACACATGATAGGTAGTAAAAAAAA
>JAXIVD010007014.1:0-21756 GCA_036785275.1 Cancer borealis | reverse complement strand
CTTAAGAAATAACCTGAAGCTCTCCTCTCTTCTTCTAGGGGTACCAAAGAACCAGGGATTATTCCTCCTCTATAAAATAAAGAATCCAATTATCTATAGTTTTTAACCCCCCCCCGTTTTTTTAAAATTGCTCTACTCCCAAATCCCACATAAATTTAATAAACCTCTCTTTTTCGTTAAATAACCCTAAAATAAATTTAATAAGATTATCACTACCGGTGTAATAACCCTTTAAAAAATTTAAAACAAATTTAAGAAACGCCTACCAACCTCTCCCCCTTAAATTTTTTTTACCTTTATAAAATTTTAAGTTCATACCTTAAATTTAAAATAAACCCCAAAGGAAAGATAACCTACCCCCCCTAAAAATTTAACTGGTTAGCTCCCCGACCTATTAAACCTTATAATATTTTTAAATTAAAGGTCAAAAATTAATTCAAATTTTATTTTAAAGGTATAGTAAAGACCTACACTAAATGTCTATAAAATCCTCTCAGATTAATAAAAATTACAACTTAATTTTAAAAGTTTATTCATAATATATAACCTTTTAACACACCTGTAGCCTAAATAAAAACTATAGCTTAATTCTTAAATAAAGCCCCTTGTTATTTATTTAACTCCCTGTCCTCTTAAATTTTATAAAATTGAATTCATTAAGATAAGGTTAACCCAAGTTTTATTTTAAGAATTAGTTATACAATGATGGCCCACTACTAAGTATCTATATAATCCTCTAAATTTAATAAAAATTATAATTTAGTTTAAAATAAATAATTGTCTTCACTTTATCTAAATAGCTTCTTAGTGACCTAAATTATCTAATAACCCTTTTAATTTTTTCTTTAAATTAAAATTTCACAAGAAAGAAAATTTAAAGATATTTGTTTTTCTACTTTTTAAACACTATACGGCTCGCCAGTCTATTAAATACAATTTATTCCTTGCTAAGAAATAATTCCTGCGGGTCTCTTCCAGCTGAGAGCTCCAGAGACCCGCAGGAATTATTTCTACTACTCCCAACTATAAAATAAAAGTTCTCGCTATTTAAAAACAAATCTCCTTTTCTATACTATTTTTATTTAAATTTATTATTTTAATAAATGTGTATATAAATTTATTAGCCCCCGTTTTTTTCTTTTTATAAAGGAAAAAAATAATTACGGCCCTCAAAATAGGTTTATAAGAGAAATCTATTCACTACCTAAATACAAGAACTTTTTGCTTAATAAATTTTAAGAGACTTTAAAGAATTCTATTAACCTCTCTCTTAAAACTATTTTTTAATTTACTTTTTAATTAACTAAATTTTTAAATAAACTAAAAAAAGAACATAAAAGTAAAGATAACCTACAACCTTCTCCTCTTACTTTAACCTATTAAAAATAAATTTTACCTTAATTTTAACTCCTTAAAATTTAAACTAACTTTCTACCCTTTAAATCAGAGCTTCAATTTAAACTACCTTTCTCCACTCTTCAGTTTCTTTAAAACCAGCTACCCAAACTCTACACCCTTACTTCTCTAATATAAAAATTCAACCAACCAGTCTTAAAACCGATTAATAAACCTTATAAACCTGTTATTTCAACCTAGGCACCTAAAGGCCTTTCTTTAGAAAGACCTTTAACTCATCTTAATAACAACCTACCTTAAACCCCTTTAATTTCAACCCTTCACCAATCTCGTCTAATTCCCTTAAAGATTAAAAAATTAATTTTAAAGTCTTCCTAACCTCACAAAACTCAACTTCTACCTAAGCTTTGAAAAACCATTAAAATCTAGCTAGCCTTAACGCATTTCCTTTTCTTAGTAGTTCCTTTAAACCCTGATCTCTGCTTTACTCTTAATTAATTACTTCTAACCTCTTTATAACCCCTTTAGAATTTTAACCTATTAATTACCTTGAAACCTATTACATTAAATTTTATATAAAACCAGAAGTTAACTTCAAGTTTTATTTAAAAATTTATTATATAATAACCTATTACTAACGTCTTATAAACCTTTTAATCCTGGGTAAAATTACAACTT
Organism: Cancer borealis; assembly: GCA_036785275.1. Lineage (NCBI taxonomy): Eukaryota > Metazoa > Arthropoda > Malacostraca > Decapoda > Cancridae > Cancer > Cancer borealis. The sequence continues at coordinate 19,722 of JAXIVD010007014.1, read as the reverse complement.
TTAAACTTTAAAAATCTCTCTTCTCTTTGTTTATAAAAACTCATTAATAGCAACCTTGTTTTCTAACAGCCCTTAACTCTCTCTTTTACCTAACCTTTACAAAATAAAAAATTTAAAAATACTCACCTCTATTAAAAATCTTATGTAAACTAACCCCCTGAAATACAACTCCTGCTCCTTAAGAAATAACCTATAACTCTCCTCTCTTCTATTTAGGACACCAAAGAACCAGGGATTTCCCCCCTCCTATAAAATAAAGAACCCAATTATCTAAGGTCTTTTAGCCCCCTTTTTTAAAAATTGCTCTACTTCCAAATCCCATATAAATTTAATAAAAATTATAATTTAGTTTTAAATGAGTAATTGTCTTCACTCTACCTAAATAGCTTCTTAGCAACCTAAATTATCTAACAACCCTTTTAATTTTTTCTTTAAGTTAAAATTTTACAAGATATAAAATTTAAAGATATTTGTTTTTCTACTTTTAAATACTATACGGCTCGCCAGTCTATTAAATACAATTTACTTCTCACTAAGAAATAATTCCTATCTCTTTCTCTCTTCCTGCTGGGAGCTCCAGAGACCCGCGGGAAGATTAAAAAATTAATTTTAAAGTCTCCCTAACCTTACAAAACTTAACTTCTACCTAAGCTTTGAAAAACCACTAAAATCTAGCTGACCTTAACGCGTTTCCTTTTCTTAATAATACCTTAAACCCCAATCTCTACTTTACCCTTAATTAATTACTTCTAACCTCTCTGTAACCCCTTTAGAATTTTAACCTATTAATTACCTTGAAACCTGTTACATTTAAATCTTATATAAGACCAGAAATTAACTTCAAGTTTTATTTAAGAATTTATTATATAGTAACCTATTATTAACACGTCTTATAAACCTTTTAATCTTAATAAAAATTACAACTTTTAAACTTAAAAAATCTCTCTTCTCTTTATTTATAAAAACTCATTTAATAACAACCTTGTTTTCTAACAACCCTTAACTCTCTCTTTTACCTAACCTTTACAAAATAAAAAATTTAAAAATACTCGCCTCTATTAAAAATCTTATGCAAACTAACCCCCTGAAATGCAACTCCTGCCCCTTAAGAAATAACTTATAGCTCTCCTCTCTTCTACGAGGGATACCAAAGAACCAGGAATTATTCCTCCTCCCTCTTAAAATAAAGAATCCAATTATCTAAGAGTTTAACCCCCCCTTTTTTTTTAAAAATTACTCTACTCCCAAATCCCATATAAATTTTATAAACCTCTCTTTTTCCTTAAAATGACCCTAAAATAAATTTTACCTTGGTTTTAACTCCTCAAACTTAAAACTAACTTTCTACCCTTTAAATCAGAGCTTCAATTTAAGCTACCTTTCTCCACTCTTCAGTTTCTTTAAAACCAACTACCCAAACTCTACACCCTTACTTCCACTAATACAAAAATTCAACCACCAGTCTTTAACCTGTTAACAAACCTTATGAAACTTTTATTTCAAACTTAGAAACCTAAAGGCCTTTCTTTAGAAAGACCTTCAACCCATCTTAATAACAAACTACCTTAAACCTAAACCCCTTTAACTTCAACCCTTCACCAATCTCATCTAATTCCCTTAAAGATCAAAAAATTAATTTTAAAGTCTCCCTAACCTTACAAAGCTTAACTTCTACCTAAGCTTTGAAAAATCATTAAAATCTAGCTGACCTTAACGCGTTTCCTTTTCTTTATAACACCTTTAAACCCTAATCTCTACTTTACTCTTAATTAATTACTTCTAACCTCTCTGCAACCCCTTTAGAATTTTAACCTCTTAATTACCTTGAAACCTGTTTCATTAAATTTTATAAAATTGAATTCATTAAGATAAAGATAACTCAAGTTTTATTTTAAGAATTAATTATATAATGATGACCCGTTACTAAATGTCTATATAATCCTCTAAATTTAATAAAAATTATAATTAAATTTAAAATAAATAATTGTCTTCACTTTATCTAAATAGCTTCTTAGTGACCTAAATTATCTAATAACCCTTTTAGTTTTTTCTTTAAATTAAAATTTTACAAAAAAGAAAATTTAAAGATATTTGTTTTTCTACTTTTAAATACTATACGGCTTGCTAGTCTATCAAATACAATTTATCCCTCACTAAGAAATAATTCCCAGCTCTTTCTCTTTCTCTCTTCCTGCTGGGAGCTCCAGAGACCCGCGGGAATTATTTCTACTACTCCCAACTATAAAATAAAAGCTCCCGCTATTTAAAAACAAGTCTCCTTTTCTATATTATTTTTATTTAAATTTATTATTTTAATAAATGTATATATAATTTTATTAGCCCCCCCCCCGTTTTTTCTCTTTATAGAGGAAAAAAATAATTACGGTCCTCAAAATAGGTTTATAAGAGAAATTTATTCACTACCTAGATACAAGAGCTTTTTGCTTAATAAATTTTAAGAGACTTTAAAGAATTCTATTAACCTCTCTCTTAAAACTATTTTTTTAATTTACTTTTTAATTAGCTAAATTTTTAAATAGTCTAAAAAAAAGAACATAAAAGTAAAGATAACCTACAACCTTCTCCTCTTACTTTAACCTATAAAAATAAATTTTACCTTGATTTTAACCCTTTAATTTAAACTAACTTTCTACCCTTTAAATCAGAGCTTCAATTTAAACTACCTTTCCCTACTCTTCAGTTTCTTTAAAACCGGTTACCCAAACTCTTCACCCTTACTTCACTAATATAAAAATTCAACCACCAGTCTTAAAACCGATTAATAAACCTTATAAAACTATTATTTCAACCTAGGCACCTAAAGGCCTTTCTTTAGAAAGACCTTTAACTCATCTTAATAACAAACTACCTTAAACCCCTTTAATTTCAACCCTTCACCAATCTCGCCTAATTCCCTTAAAGATTAAAAAATTAATAATTCTATAAAATTAAATTCATTAAGATAAAATTAACTCAAATTTTATTTTAAGAATTAATTATATAAAGATGGCCCACTACTAAATGTCTATATAATCCTCTGAATTTAATAAAAATTATAATTTAGTTTTAAATAAATAATTATCTTCACTTTATCTAAATAGCTCCTTTAGTGACCTAAATCATCTAATAACCCTTTTAGTTTTTTCTTTAAATTAAAATTTTACAAGAGAGAAAATTTAAAGATATTTGTTTTTCTACTTTTAAATATTATACGACTCGCTAGTTTACCAAATACAATTTATCCCTCACTAAGAAATAATTCCCGCGGGTCTCTTTCTCTCTTCCTGCTGGGAGCTCCAGAGACCCGCGGGAATTATTTCTACTACTCCCAACTATAAAATAAAAGTTCCCGCTATTTAAAAACAAATCTCCTTTCTATATTATTTTTATTTATTATTTTAATAAATGCATATATATTAATTTGTTAACCCCGTTTTTTCTCTCTATATAGAGAAAAAAATAATTATAGTCCTCAAAATAGATTTATAAGAGAAATCTATTCACTACCTAGATACAAGAACTTTTACTTAATAAATTTTAAGAGATTTTAAAGAATTCTATTATAACCTCTCTCTTAAATAAAACTATTTTTTTAATTTACTTTTTAATTAGCTAAATTTTTAAATAGGCTAAAAAAACATAAAAGTAAAGATAACCTACAACCTTCTCCTCTTACTTTAACCTATAAAAATAAATTTTACCTTGATTTTAACTCCTCAAACTTAAACTAACTTTCTACCCTTTAAATCAGAGCTTCAATTTAAACTGCCTTTCCTCATTCTTCAGTTTCTTTAAAACCAGCTACCCAAACTCTACACCCCTACTTTACTAATATAAAAATTCAACCACCAGTCTTAAACCGATTAATAAACCTTATAAAACTTTTATTTCAAACCTAGAAACCTAAGGCCTTTCTTTAGAAAGACCTTTAACCTATCTTAATAACAAACTACCTTAAATCCTAAACCCCTTTAACTTCAACCCTTCACCAATCTCGTCTAATTCCCTTAAAGATTAAAAAATTAATTTTAAAGTCTTTCTAACCTTACAAAACTTAACTTCTACCTAAGCTTTGAAAAACCATTAAAATCTAGCTGGCCTTAACACGTTTCCTTTTCTTAATAATACCTTTAAAACCTAATCTATACTTTTCTCTTAATTAATTACTTCTAACCTCTCTGCAACCCCTTTAGAATTTTAACCTGTTACTTACCTTGAAACCTGTTTCATTAAATTTTATATAAAACCAGAAATTAACTTCAAGTTTTATTTAAAAATTTATTATATAATAACCTTATTATACTAACGTTTTATTAAACCTTTTAATCCTTAATAAAAATTACAACTTTTAAACTTAAAAAAATATCTCTTCTCCTTGTTTATAAAAACTCATTAGTAACAACCTTGTTTTCTAACAGTCCTTAACTCTCTCTTTTACCTAACCTTTACAAAATGGAAAATTTTAAAATACTCACCTCTATTAAAAATCTTATGCAAACTAATCCCCTGAAATGCAACTCCTATTCCTTAAAAATAACCTGGAGCTCTCCTCTCTTCTATTAGGGACACCAAAGAACCAGGGATTATTCCTCCTCCCTCTATAAAATAAAGAATCCAATTATCCTAAAGGGTTTAACCCCCTTTTTTTAAAATTACCCTACTCCCAAATCCCGTATAAATTTAATAACCTCTCTTTTTCCTTAAAATAACCCTAAAATAAATTTAATAAAATTATCACTACCCGGGTATACAAGAACCCTTTAAAAATTTTTAAAATCATACCTCAAATTTAAAATAAACCCTAAAGGAAAGATAACCCCTAAAAAATTTAACTGATTAACTCCCGGCTTATTAAACCTTATAATATTAAATTTACAAGTCAAAAATTAATTCAAATTTTATTTTAAAGGTATAGCAAAGACCTACACTACTAGACATCTATAAATTCTCTCAAATCAATAAAAATTACAGCTTAATTTTAAAAGTTTATACATAGTGTATAACCTTTAATACACCTATAACCTAAATAAAAACTATAGCTTAATTCTTAAAATAAACCCCTTGTTACTTATCTAACTCCCTCCCCTCTTAAAGTTTATAAAATTAAACTCATTAAAATAAGGTTAACTCAAGTTTTATTTTAAGAATTAATTTTATAAAGATGACCCTCACTACTAAATATCTATATAATCCTCTAAATTTAATAAAAATTATAATTTGATTTTAAATAAATAATTGTCTTCACGTTATCTAAATAACTTCTTAATGACCTAAATTATCTAATAACCCTTTTAATTTTTTCTTAAAATTAAAATTTTACAAAATAGAAAATTTAAAGATATTTATTTTTCTACCTTTAAATACAATACAGCTCACCAGTCTATTAAATACAATTTATTTCTCATTAAAAAGTAACTCCCGCGGGTTTCTTTCTCCCTTCCTACTGAGAGCTCTAGAGACCCGCGGGAATTATTTCTACTACTCCCAACTATAAAATAAAAATTCCCGTTATTTAAAAACAAATCTCCTTTCTATATTATTTTTATTTATTATATTAATAAATGTGTGTATATAAATTTATTAGACCCCCGTTTTTTCTCTTTATAAAGAAAAAAATAATTATGGTCCTCAAAGTAGGTTTATAAAAGAAATTTATCCATTACCTAGACACAAGAGCTTTTGCTTAATAAATTTTAAGAGACTTTAAAGAATTCTATTAACCTCTCTTAAAACTATTTTTAATTTACTTTTTAATTAGCTAAATTTTTAAATGAGCTAAAAAAAGAACATAAAAGTAAAGATACCCTATAACCTCTCCTCTTACTTTAGCCTATAAAAATAAATTTTACCTTGATTTTTAACTCCTTGGTTTAAACTAACTTTCTACCCTTTAAATCAGAGCTTCAATTTAAACTATCTTCCCCCACTCTTCAGTTTCTTTAAAACCGGCTACCCAAACTCTACACCCTCGCTTCACTTATATAAAATTCAACCACTAATCTTAAAACCGATTAATTAAACCTTATAAAACTTTTATTTCAGCTTAGAAACTTAAAGGCCTTTCTTTAGAAAGACCTTTAACTCGTCTTAATAGCAAACTTCCTTAAACCTAAGCCCCTTTAACTTCAACCCTTCATCAATATCGTCTAATTCCCTTAAAGATTAAAAAATTAATTTTAAGGTCTTCCTAACCTTACAAAACTTAACTTCTACCTAAGCTTTGAAAAACCATTAAAATCTAGCTGACCTTAACACATTTCCTTTTCCTGATAATACCTTTAAACCCTAATCTCTACTTTACTCTTAGTTAATTAATTCTAACCTCTCTACAACCCCTTTAGAATTTTAACCTGTTAATTACCTTGAAACCTGTTGCATTAAATCTTGTATAAGACCAGAAATTAACTTCAAGTTTTATTTAAGAATTTGTTGTATAACAACCCATTCCTAATACATCTTATAAACCTTTTAATCTTAATAAAAATTACAACTTTTAACTTAAAAAATCTCTCTTCTCTTTGTTTATAAAAACTCATTAATAACAACCTTGTTTTCTAACAGCCCTTAACTCTCTCTTTTACCTAACCTTTACAAAATAGAAAATTTAAAAATACTCGCCCCTATTAGAAATCTTATGTAAACTAACCCCCTGAAATGCAACTCCTGCCCCTTAAGAAATAACCTGAAGCTCTCCTCTCTTCTTCTAGGGGTACCAAAGAACCAGGGATTATTCCTCCTCTATAAAATAAAGAATCCAATTATCTATAGTTTTTAACCCCCCCGTTTTTTTAAAATTGCTCTACTCCCAAATCCCACATAAATTTAATAAACCTCTCTTTTTCGTTAAATAACCCTAAAATAAATTTAATAAGATTATCACTACCGGTGTAATAACCCTTTAAAAAATTTAAAACAAATTTAAGAAACGCCTACCAACCTCTCCCCCTTAAATTTTTTTTACCTTTATAAAATTTTAAGTTCATACCTTAAATTTAAAATAAACCCCAAAGGAAAGATAACCTACCCCCCTAAAAATTTAACTGGTTAGCTCCCCGACCTATTAAACCTTATAATATTTTTAAATTAAAGGTCAAAAATTAATTCAAATTTTATTTTAAAGGTATAGTAAAGACCTACACTAAATGTCTATAAAATCCTCTCAGATTAATAAAAATTACAACTTAATTTTAAAAGTTTATTCATAATATATAACCTTTTAACACACCTGTAGCCTAAATAAAAACTATAGCTTAATTCTTAAATAAAGCCCCTTGTTATTTATTTAACTCCCTGTCCTCTTAAATTTTATAAAATTGAATTCATTAAGATAAGGTTAACCCAAGTTTTATTTTAAGAATTAGTTATACAATGATGGCCCACTACTAAGTATCTATATAATCCTCTAAATTTAATAAAAATTATAATTTAGTTTAAAATAAATAATTGTCTTCACTTTATCTAAATAGCTTCTTAGTGACCTAAATTATCTAATAACCCTTTTAATTTTTTCTTTAAATTAAAATTTCACAAGAAAGAAAATTTAAAGATATTTGTTTTTCTACTTTTTAAACACTATACGGCTCGCCAGTCTATTAAATACAATTTATTCCTTGCTAAGAAATAATTCCTGCGGGTCTCTTCCAGCTGAGAGCTCCAGAGACCCGCAGGAATTATTTCTACTACTCTCAACTATAAAATAAAAGTTCCCGCTATTTAAAAACAAATCCCCTTTTCTATATTATTTTTATTTAAATTTATTATTTTAATAAATGGGTATATAAATTTATTAGCCCCCCCCGTTTTTTTCTCTTTATAAAGGAAAAAAATAATTATAATCCTTAAAATAGGTTTATAAGAGCAATCTATTCACTACCTAGATACAAGACCTTTTTGCTTAATAAACTTTAAGAGACTTTAAAGAATTCTATTAACCTCTCTCTCTTAAACCTATTTTTTTAATTTACTTTTTTATTAACTAAATTTTTAAATAGACTAAAAAAGAACATAAAAGTAAAGATAACCTACAGCCTTCTCCTCTTACTTTAACCTATTAAAAATAAATTTTACCTTAATTTTAACCCCTCAATTTAAACTAACTTTCTACCCTTTAAATCAGAGCTTCAATTTAAACTATCTTTCCCCACTCTTCAGTTTTCTTTAAAACCGGCTACCCAAACTCTACACCCTTACTTCTCTAATATAAAAATTCAACCAGCCAGTCTTAAACCCGGTTAATAAACCTTATTATAAAACTATTATTTAACCTGGGAACCTAAAGGCCTTTCTTTAGAAAGACCTTTAACCCATCTTAATAACAACCTACCTTAAACCCCTTTAATTTCAACCCTTCACCAATCTCGTCTGATTCCCTTAAAGATTAAAAAATTAATTTTAAAGTCTTCCTAACCTTACAAAACTTAATTTCTACCTAAGCTTTGAAAAACCATTAAAATCTAGCTAACCTTAACGCGTTTCCTTTTCTTAATAGTACCTTTAAACCCTAATCTCTACTTTACTCTTAATTAATTACTTCTAACCTCTTTATAACCCCTTTAGAATTTTAACCTATTAATTACCTTGAAACCTATTACATTAAATTTTATATAAAACCAGAAATTAACTTCAAGTTTTATTTAAAAAGTTATTATATAATAAACTATTATTAACGTTTTATAAACCTTTTAATCCTGGATAAAAATTACAACTTTTAAACTTTAAAAATCTCTCTTCTCCTGTTTATAAAAACTCATTAATAACAACCTTGTTTTCTAACAGCCCTTAACTCTCTCTTTTACCTTAACCTTTACAAAATAAAAAATTTAAAAATACTCACCTCTATTAAAAATCTTATGTAAACTAACTCCCTGAAATACAACTCCTGCCCCTTAAGAAATAACCTATAACTCTCCTCTCTTCTATTTAGGATACCAAAGAACCAGGGATTATTCCCCTCCTCCTATAAAATAAAGAACCCAATTATCTAAGGTCTTTAGCCCCCTTTTTTTTAAAATTACTCTACTTCCAAATCCCATATAAATTTAATAACCCTCTCTTTTTCCTTAAAATAACCCTAAAATAAATTTAATAAGATTATCACTACCCAGTGCAATAACCCTTTAAAAAATTTAAAACAAATTTAAGAAACACCTACCAACCTCTCCCCCTTAAATTTTACCTTTATAAATTATTAAATTCATACCTTAAAATTTAAAATAAACCCCAAAGGAAAGATGACCCTCTAAAAATTTAACTGGTTAGCTCCCCGACCTATTAAACCTTATAATATTTTAAATTTATAGGTCAAAAATTAATTCAAATTTTATTTTAAAGGTATAGCAAAGACCTACACTAAATGTCTATAAAATCCTCTCAGATTAATAAAAATTACAACTTAATTTTAAAAGTTTATTCATAATATATAACCTTTTAACACACCTGTAACCTAAATAAAAACTATAGCTTAATTCTTAAATAAGCCCCTTGTTATTTATTTAACTCCCTGTCCTCTTAAATTTTATAAAATTAAATTCATTAAGATAAGGTTAACTCAAGTTTTATTTTAAGAATTAATTATATAATGATGACCCACTACTAAATGTCTATATAATCCTCTAAATTTAATAAATATTATAATTTAGTTTAAAATAAATAATTGTCTTCACTTTATCTAAATAGCTTCTTAGTGACCTAAATTATCTAATAACCCTTTTAGTTTTTTCTTTTAAATTAAAATTTTACAAGGGAGAAAATTTAAAGATATTTGTTTTTCTACTTTTAAACACTATACGGCTTGCCAGTCTATTAAATACAATTTATTCCTCACTAAGAAATAACTCCCGCGGGTCTCTCTTCCTGCTGGAAGCTCCAGAGACCCGCGGGAATTATTTCTACTACTCCCAACTATAAAATAAAAGTTCCCGCTATTTAAAAACAAATCTCCTTTTCTATATTATTTTTATTTAAATTTATTATTTCAATAAATGTATATATAAATTTATTAACCCCCGTTTTTTTCTCTTTATAAAGGAAAAAAATAATTATAGTCCTCAAAATAGGTTTATAAGAGAAATCTATTCACTACCTAAATACAAAAGCTTTTTGCTTAATAAATTTTAAGAGACTTTAAAGAATTCTATTAACCTCTCTCTCTTAAAACTATTTTTTAATTTACTTTTTAATTAACTAAATTTTTAAATAGGCTAAAAAAAGGACATAAAAGTAAAGATAACCTACAACCTTCTCCTCTTACTTTAACCTATTAAAAATAAATTTTACCTTGATTTTAACTCCTTAATTTAAACTAACTTTCTACCCTTTAAATCACAGCTTCAATTTAAACTACCTTTCTCCACTCTTCAGTTTCTTTAAAACCAGCTACCCAAACTCTACACCCTTACTTCTCTAATATAAAAATTCAACCAACCAGTCTTAAAACCGATTAATAAACCTTATAAAACTGTTATTTCAACCTAGGAACCTAAAGGCCTTTCTTTAGAAAGACCTTTAACCCATCTTAATAACAACCTGCCTTAAACCCCTTTAATTTCAACCCTTCACCAATCTCGTCTAATTCCCTTAAAGATTAAAAAATTAATTTAAAAGTCTTCCTAACCTCACAAAACTTAACTTCTACCTAAGCTTTGAAAAACCATTAAAATCTAGCTAGCCTTAACGCGTTTCCTTTTCTTAATAGTACCTTTAAACCCTAATCTCTACTTTACTCTTAATTAATTACTTCTAACCTCTTTATAACCCTTTAGAATTTTAACCTATTAATTACCTTGAAACCTATTACATTAAATTTTGTATAAAACCAGAAATTAAAACTTCAAATTTTATTTAAAAATTTATTATATAATAACCTATTACTAATGTCTTATAAACCTTTTAATCCCGGGTAAAAATTACAACTTTTAAACTTTAAAAATCTCTCTTCTTTCTCTTTATTTATAAAAACTCATTAATAGCAACCTTGTTTTCTAACAACCCTTAACTCTCTCTTTTACCTTAACCTTTACAAAATAAAAAATTTAAAAATACTCACCTCTATTAAAAATCTTATGTAAACTAACCCCCTGAAATACAACTCCTGCTCCTTAAGAAATAACCTATAACTCTCCTCTCTTCTATTTAGGATACCAAAGAACCAGGGATTATCCCCCCCCCCCCTCCTATAAAATAAAGAATCCAATTATCTAAGGTCTTTAAACCCCCTTTTTTTAAAATTGCTCTACTTCCAAATCCCATATAAATTTAATAAAAATTATAATTTAGTTTTAAATAAGTAATTGTCCTCACTCTACCTAAATAGCTTCTTAACAACCAAATTATCTAATAACCCTTTTAGTTTTTTCTTTAAGTTAAAATTTTACAATATAGAAAATTTAAAGATATTTGTTTTTCTACTTTTAAATACTATACGGCTCGCCAGTCTATTAAATATACAATTTACTTCTCACTAAGAAATAACTCCCGCCTCTTTCTCTCTTCCTGCTGGGAACTCCAGAGACCCGCGGGAGTTATTTCTACTACTCCCAACTATATAAAATAAAAGTTCTCGCTATTTAAAACAAATCTCCTTTTCTATATTATTTTTATTTAAATTTATTATTTTAATAAATGTGCGTATAAGTTTATTAACCCCCGTTTTTTCTTTTTATAAAGAAAAAAATAATTATAATCCTCAAAATAGGTTTATAAGAGAAATCTATTCATTACCTAAATACAAGAGCTTTTTGCTTAATAAATTTTAAGAGACTTTAGAGAATTCTATTAACCCCTCTCTTAAACTATTTTTTAATTTACTTTTTAATTAGCTAAATTTTTAAATAAGCTAAAAAAAGAACATAAAAGTAAAGACAACCTTCTCCTCTTACTTTAACCCATAAAAATAAATTTTACCTTGATTTTAACTCCTCAGTTTAAACTAACTTTCCACCCTTTAAATCAGAGCTTCAATTTAAACTACCTTTTCCCACTCTTTAGTTTCTTTAAAACCCGTTACCTAAACTCTACACCCTTACTTCACTAATATAAAAATTCAACCACCGGTCTTAAAACCGATTAATAAAACCTTATAAAACTTTTATTTCAATTTAGGAACCTAAAGGCCTTTCTTTAGAAAGCCCTTTAACCCATCTTAACAACAAACTACCTTAAACCCCTTTTATTTCAACCCTCTCACCAATCTCGTCTAATTCCCTTAAAGATTAAAAAATTAATTTTAAAGTCTTCCTAACCCCACAAAACTTAACTTCTACCTAAGCTTTGAAAAACCATTAAAATCTAGCTAGCCTTAACGCGTTTCCTTTTCTTAATAATATCTTTAAACCCTAATCTCTACTTTACTCTTAATTAATTACTTCTAACCTCTTTGGAATCCCTTTAGAATTTTAACCTCTTAATTACCTTGAAACCTGTTACATTAAATTTTATATAAAACCAGAAATTAACTTCAAGTTTTATTTAAAAATTTATTATATAATAACCTATTACTAACGTCTTTATAAACCTTTTAATCCTGGTTAAAAATTACAACTTTTAAACTTTAAAAACCTCTCTTCTCTTTGTTTATAAAAACTCATTAATAACAACCTTGTTTTCTAATAACCCTTGACTCTCTCTTTTACCTTTACAAAATAGAAAATTTAAAAATACTCGCCTCTATTAAAAATCTTATATAACTAACCTCCTGAAATACAACTCTTCCTCCTTAAGAAATAACCTATAACTCTCCTCTCTTCTATCCGGGGTACCAAAAAACCAGAGATTATTCCTCCCCCCTCTTATAAAATAAAGAATCCAATTATCTAAAGTCTTTTAGCCCCCTTTTTTTAAAATTGCTCTACTTCCAAATCCCATATAAATTTAATAAACCTCTCTTTTTCCTTAAAGTAACCCTAAAATAAATTTAATAAGATTATCGCCACCCGGCTACAATAACCCTTAAAAAATTTAAAACAAATTTAAGAAACACCTGCCAACCTCTCCCCCTTAAATTTTTTACCTTTATAAAATTTTTAAAATCACACCTTAAATTTAAAATAAACCCTAAAAGAAAGATAAACCCCCTAAAAATTTAACCGGTTAGCTCCCTGGCCTATTAAACCTTATAATATTTAAATTTATAGGTCAAAAATTAATTCAAATTTTATTTTTAAGGGTATAGCAAAGACCTACTACTAAATGCCTATAGAATCCTCTTAGATTAATAAAAATTACAACTCAATTTTAAAAGTTTATATATATATATATAGTGTGTATATAGTGTATAACCTTTTAACACACCTGTAACCTAAATAAACACTATAGCTTAATTCTTAAATAAACCTCTTATTATTTATCTGAGAACTCCTTAAACAACCCTATTTTATAGTAATCTCTTCTCTTTAAACTAAACTTTACAAAACTTAAAGAATATTTACACCTTATTTAAACCTTTAAAAATTCGGTTTAGGTCGAACACAACTACCCTTAACCTATATATAAGAGTCCTTAATCATTAAAAAATAACCCTCTCTTAAAATTATTTTACTTTAAAGACCCTAATTTTCAAAGGGCCTATATAATTTTATTAAATATTACTTTTTGTAACTTAAAAAAGATAACAACCCTTTAAAATAAACTTAAAACTAAATTATTAAACCACCTAACTACAAGAATTCCCTTAAAAAATTTAACCAAATTTAGATAACCTTCTTTAATAAAACTACCTTTTAATTTATTTTTAATTAACTAAAATTTTTAAAGTTCTTAAAAACACAACGATTTAATTTTAAACCTATTAAAAAATCCTCCAACTTTCTTTTTAATAGTAACAACTCTTTTTTAATTTAACCGCCTGTATAAAACCCTAACCTTTTAAAACAATTAACAAACCCTTATGCCACACAACCCCTTAGACTTTTTAAAAAGTAGGGCTCCCACCCCCTTCTTAGAGACCTTTAACTTACCTTTATAACCGCATTCATCCTTAATTTAAACCCTAATATTTAACTAACCTAAACTGCTAACCCTTAACTTTAAAAAATCACCTTAACCCCCTAACTTAACCTCCTTAAATTTCTTACAAAAATTATTTAAAAATTAAACCCAACCTCTTTTCCTTCTTTTTATAACCTTCTCTTAATAAACACTACTCCTTACTTTTAGGTCATCTTCCCTGACCCTATAACTACCTTAAAAATTTTTGTAATCGGCTAACTCCCTGGCCTATTAAATTTTATAAAATTAAACTCATTAAGATAAAATTAACTTAAGTTTTATTTTAAGAGTTAATTATATAAAAATGACCCACTACTAAATGTCTATATAATCCTCTAAATTTAATAAAAATTATAATTTAGTTTTAAATAAATAATTGTCTTCCCTTTATCTAAATAGCTCCTTAGTGACCTAAATCATCTAATAACCCTTTTAGTTTTTCTTTAAATTGAAATTTTACAAGATAGAAAATTTAGAGATATTTGTATTTCTACTTTTAAATACTATATGGCTCGCCAGTCTATTAAATACAATTTATTTCTACTACTCCCAACTATAAAATAAAAGTTCCCACTATTTAAAAACAAATCTCCTTTTTCTATATTATTTTTATTTAAATTTATTATTTTAACAAATACATATATATATATGTATAAATTTATTAACCCTCGTTTTTTCTCTCTCTAGAGGAAAAAAATAATTACAGCCCTCAAAATACATTTATAAGAGAAATTTATTCACTACCTAGATACAAGAGCTTTTGCTTAATAAATTTTAAAAGATTTTAAAGAATTCTATTAACCTCTCTCTCTTAAAACTATTTTTAATTTACTTTTAAATTAACTAAATTTTTAAATAAGCTAAAAAAAAGAACATAAAAGTAAAGATAACTTACAACCTTCTCCTCTTACTTTAACCTATAAAAATAAATTTTACCTTGATTTTAACTCCCTCAAACTAAAACTAACTTTCTACCCTTTAAATCAGAGCTTCAATTTAACCTACCTTTCTCCACTTTTCAATTTCTTTAAAACCAGCTACCTAAACTCCTACACCCTTACTTCACTAATACAAAAATTCAACCACCAGTCTTAAACCTGCTAATAAACCTTATGAAACTTTTATTTTAAATCTAGAAACCTTAAGGCCTTTCTTTAGAAAGACCTTTAACTCATCTTAATAGCAAACTACTTTAAACCCCTTTAATTTCAACCCCTCACCAATCTCATCTAATTCCCTTAAAGATTAAAAAATTAATTTTAAAGTCTCCCTAACCCCGCAAAACTTAACTTCTACCTAAGCTTTGAAAAGTCATTAAAATCTAGCTGGCCTTAACGCGTTTCCTTTTCTTAATAACACCTTTAAACCCTAATCTCTACTTTTCTCTTAATTAATTACTTCTAACCTCTCTGTAATCCCTTTAAAATTTTAACCTATTAATTACCTTGAAACCTATTTCATTAAATTTTATATAAGACCAGAAATTAACTTCAAGTTTTATTTAAGAATTTATTATATAAAATAACCTTATTACTAACATCTTATTAAACCTTTTAATCTTTAATAAAAATTACAACTTTAAACCTTAAAAAATCTCTCTTCTCTTTGTTTATAAAAACTCATTAATAACAACCTTGTTTTCTAACAGCCTTTAACTCTCTCTTTTGCCTAACCTTTACAAAATAGAAAATTTAAAAACACTCACCTCTATTAAAAATCTTATGTAAACTAACCCCCCCCCCCCGAGATGCAACTCCTGTCCCTTAAGAAATAACCTATAGCTCTCCTCTCTTCTACTGAAATACCAAAAAACCAAGAATTATTCCTACTCCCCTATAAAATAAAGAATCCAATTATCTAAGGTCTTTAACCCCCCCTTTTTTTTAAAAAATTGCTCTACTCCTAAATCCCATAAAAATTTAATAAACCTCTCTTTTCCCTTAAAATAACCCTAAAATAAATTTAATAAGATTATCACTAACCGGTGCAATAGCCCTTTAAAAAATTTAAAACAAATTTAAGAAACACCTACCAACCTCTCCCCCTTAAATTTTTTACCTTTATAAATTTTTAAATTCATATGTCTTAAATTTAAAATAAACCCCAAAGGAAAGATGACCCTCTAAAAATTTAACTGGTTAGCTCCCCGACCTATTAAACCTTATAATATTTTTAAATTTACAGGTCAAAAATTAATTCAAATTTTATTTTAAAGGTATAGCAAAAACCTACACTAAATATCTATAAAATCCTCTCAAATTAATAAAAATTACAAAACTTAATTTTAAAAATTTATACATAATATATAACCTTTTAACACACCTATATAACCTAAATAAAAACTATAGCTTAATTCTTAAATAAGCCCTTTGTTATTTATCTAACTCCCTGTCCTCTTAAATTTTATAAAATTGAATTCATTGAGATAAAATTAACTCAAGTTTTATTTTAAGAATTAATTATATAATGATGACCTACTTACTAAATGTCTATATAATCCTCTAAATTTAATAAAAATTATAATTTAGTTTAAAATAAATAATTGTCTTCACTTTATCTAAATAGCTTCTTAGTGACCTAAATTATCTAATAACCCTTTTAGTTTTTTCTTTAAATTAAAATTTTACAAAAAAAGAAAATTTAAAGATATTTGTTTTTCTGCTTTAAAATACTATACAGCTCGCCAGTCTATTAAATACAATTTATTTCTTACTAAAAAATAATTCCTAGCTCTTTCTCTCTTCCTGCTGGGAGCTCCAGAGA
Organism: Cancer borealis; assembly: GCA_036785275.1. Classification (NCBI taxonomy): domain Eukaryota; kingdom Metazoa; phylum Arthropoda; class Malacostraca; order Decapoda; family Cancridae; genus Cancer; species Cancer borealis. Next base: position 2,976 of record JAXIVD010007014.1, on the reverse strand, counting down.
CCCACGGGAATTATTTCTACTCACTCCCACTATAAAATAAAAGTTCCCGTTATTTAAAAACAAATCTCCTTTTCTATATTATTTTTATTTAAATTTATTATTTTAATAAATGTATGTATAAATTTATTAACCCCCGTTTTTTCTCTCTATAAGGTAAAAAAATAATTACAGCCCTCAAAATAGATTTATAAGAAAAACTTATTCACTACCTAGATACAAGAGCTTTTGCTTAATAAATTTTAAAAGATTTTAAAAAATTCTATTAACCTCTCTTCCTTAAAACTATTTTTTAATTTACTTTTTAATTAGCTAAATTTTTAAATGAGCTAAAAAAAGAACAGAAAACTAAAGATAACCTTCTCCTCTTACTTTAACCTATAAAAATAAATTTTACCTTGATTTTTAACCCCTCAAACTTAAACTAACTTTCTGCCCTTTAAATCAGAGCTTCAATTTAAACCACCTTTCTCCACTCTTCAGTTTCTTAAAACCAGCTACCCAAACTCTACACCCTTACTTCACTAATACAAAAATTCAACCACCAGTCTTAAACCTGTTAACAAACCTTGTGAAACTTTTATTTCAAATCTAGAAACTTAGGCCTTTCTTTAGAAAGACCTTTAACCCATCTTAGAGACAAACTACCTTAAACCTAAACCCCTTAAACTTCAACCCTTCACCAATCTCATCTAATTCCCTTAAAGATTTAAAAATTAATTTTAAATCTCCCTAACCTTACAAAGCTTAACTTCTACCTAAGCTTTGAAAAATCATTAAAATCTAGCTGGCCTTAACGCGTTTCCTTTTCTTAATAACACCTTTAAACCCTAATCTCTAACTTTACTCTTAATTAATTACTTCTAACCTCTCTGCAACCCCTTTAGAATTTTAACCTATTAATTACCTTGAAACCTGTTTCATTAAATTTTATATAAGACCAGAAATTAACTTCAAGTTTTATTTAAGAATTTATTATATAATAGCCTTATTACTAACGTTTTATTAAACCTTTTAATCCTTAATAAAAATTACAACTTTTAAACTTAAAAAATCTCTCTTCTCTTTGTTTATAAAAACTCATTAATAATAACCTTGTTTTCTAACAGTCCTTAACTCTCTCTTTTACCTAACCTTTACAAAATAGAAAATTTAAAAATACTCGCCTCTATTAAAAATCTTATGTAGACTAACCCCCTGAAATGCAACTCCTGTCCCTTAAGAAATAACCTATAGCTCTCCTCTCTTCTACTGAGGGTACCAAAGAACCAGGAATTATTCCTCCTCCCCCTATAAAATAAAGAATCCAATTATCTAAAATCTTTTAACCCTCTTTTTTTAAAATTGCTCTACTCCCAAATCCCATATAAATTTTATAAACCTCTCTTTTTCCTTAAAATAACCCTAAAATAAATTTAATAAGATTATCACTATCAGTACAATAACCCTTTTAAAAATTTAAAACAAATCTAAGAAACACCTACCAACCTCTCCCCCTTAAATTTTTTACCTTTATAAATTTTTAAAATCATACCTTAAATTTAAAATAAACCCCAAAGAAAAAATAGCCCCCTAAAAATTTAACTGGTTAACTCCCCGACCTATTAAAAACCTTATAATATTTTTAAATTTATAGGTCAAAAATTAATTCAAATTTTATTTTTAAAGATATAGCAAAAACCTACACTAAATGTCTATAAAATCCTCTCAGATTAATAAAAATTACAACTTAATTTTAAAAGTTTATACATAATATATAACCTTTTAACACACCTGTAACCTAAATAAAAACTATAGCTTAATTCTTAAATAAGCCCCTTGTTATTTATCTAACTTCCTGTCCTCTTAAATTTTATAAAATTGAATTCATTAAGATAAGGTTAACTCAAGTTTTATTTTAAGAATTAATTATATAATGATGACCCACTACTAAATGTCTATATAATACTCTAAATTTAATAAAAGTTATAATTTAGTTTAAAATAAATAATTGTCTTCACTTTATCTAAATAGCTTCTTAGTGACCTGAGTTATCTAGTGGCCCTTTTAGTTTTTTCTTTAAATTAAAATTTTACAAGAAAGAAAATTTAAATATATTTGTTTTTCTACTTTTAAATACTATACGGCTCGCTAGTCTATTAAATACAATTTATTTCTCACTAAGAAATAATTCCCAGCTCTTTCTCTTTCTCTCTTCCTGCTGGGAGCTCCAGAGACCCGCGGGAATTATTTCTACTACTCTCAACTATAAAATAAAAGTTCCCGCTATTTAAAAACAAATCTCCTTTTCTATATTATTTTTATTTAAATTTATTATTTTAATAAATGTATATATAAATTTATTAGCCCCCCGTTTTTTTTTCTCTTTATAGAGGAAAAAAATAATTACGGTCCTCAAAATAGGTTTATAAAAGAAATTTATTCACTACCTAGATACAAGAGCTTTTGCTTAATAAATTTTAAGAGACTTTAAAGAATTCTATTAACCTCTCTCTTAAAACTATTTTTTTAATTTACTTTTTAATTAGCTAAATTTTTAAATAATCTAAAAAAAGAACATAAAAGTAAAGATAACCTACAACCTTCTCCTCTTACTTTAACCTATAAAAATAAATTTTACCTTGATTTTAACTCCTTAATTAAACTAACTTTCTACCCTTTAAATCAGAGCTTCGATTTAAACTACCTTTCCCCACTCTTCAGTTTCTTTAAAACCAGCTACCCAAACTTCTACACCCTTACTTCACTAATATAAAAATTCAACCACCGGTCTTAAAACCGATTAATAAACCTTATAAAACTGTTATTTCAACCTGGGAACCTAAAGGCCTTTCTTTAGAAAGACCTTTAACTCACCTTAATAACAAACTACCTTTGAACCCCTTTAATTTCAACCTTTCACCAATCTCGTCTAATTCCCTTAAAGATCAAAAAATTAATTTTAAAGTCTTCCTAACCTTACAAAACTTAACTTCTACC
>JAXIVD010007013.1:0-21761 GCA_036785275.1 Cancer borealis | reverse complement strand
GTTAGGTTAAGGAATAAAGAAAATATATCACAATTTTTGCTTTTTAGTAAGATAGTTTCAATTCAGTACAAAATATATAAATAATGGACATAACTCCTCCATCTTCACCTTAGAAACACTAAAGTTATAATATTTTCAAGACTTAATACTAAGAGAGATGATTGTCTAACTTCTATTGATTTTCTTCCTTCAATTCATAATTCTTCGTAGAGCAAGATACGGTGATGAGCACAGAGGCAACACACCACCACTGGATTGTACTGGTGGTGATCGTGGTGGTGGTGGTAGTGATGGTGAGGATGGTGATGATGGTGGTGGTGTGTATAGTATAAGCCTCGACGAACCTAACAAATTTAATATATATATTTTTTCTGAACTTACTTTGAAATAAATATAGTAAAAAATAATCAATTGAATGAATAGACAAATGAATAAACGACTAGATAGATAGATATTCCTTATATAAAATACTATCACTGTCTAAAAATAACTCTATCAGTCTTTATAAACTTGTTTATCTATCTGTTATAATTTGACAGGTCGCGGAGGAAGTGGACGTTGCAATGAGGTATGAGTGAGTAACTGTCGCATCAGTCCTCAGTGGAGCCTCGGCAGGTCAAGTCTGAAGGGCAGGTAAGGGTGTTCTACGACAGGCGCGAGGCACATCACCACAAGGAGGAAGAGAGCAAGCTTGGCCAATCCCCTTACCTCTACCCTTACTGTGCCGCTTTGTACTATACACGTGCTCACGGCTGGAGGGGCGTGCGAACCTTCAGTTGTTCCTCTTCGTTTTTTTACGTCTTCGTCCTCTTCAAATAAAGTCCAATTAATCTCACTGAAGGCATCCTGTATTTCCTCTTCAGTGCAATTCTCCATAATTTCGTTTACTTCATCATCGTCTACATTTTGTTCCCGTGTTCCTTCATAAGTAAAGCCGCCATCACCGTCCTCTTCCTTCGTCCACAAGGTCTCGGCGCAATCCATCTCTTTTTCCAGGAGGTCCATTTCAGCCATAAGGTCATTCAACGTTGATCGAATATAGTTTCCTTCTGCGTGCGTTGTTCGTTGTGACATTTCTATCAGTTGCATTCTTGTTCTGAGGACGGTTTCCTCAGGGTTCAAGACAAACGCAACTACCGGCTCTTCTTTAGCCTCGAAATCCAAGACTTTGTCTTTTTCTGCCTCATCTTCATATGAATCTTCTTCCGCAATGTTCTGTTCGTGTTTCTGCTTCTTCCCTTCCCAGCGGATCCTTTCCATACGAGCGTTATTGGAACTCACGCGGAGGATGAGTTCGTCGGCCTTGGCATCGTTTGTTTCCATGTGATTTAAAAAGTACTGGACGGGGGTGAAGAATTCGATCTTCCCTCCTCGCCTCTGTTTGATCGACACCTTCACCAACGCCGACGGTGACCAGGTGTGGGCACGCTTCAAACGATGCACATTCAAGAATAACGGCAATGAAGTATAACTCTGGAGACTTGTTCCTTGTTCATTGCTTTTGAAAGTGAACTTGGCCGTCCGTTTGAAGTAAGTTATCGGCAGGCAACACCACGCTGGTGCTGGCTTCTGTACGCAAAGCGTCACCCTTCGTGGAGGCTCGTGCTGGCCCTCGTCAATCTCCATCACACACGTGCATATCATCGTCGCCTTCAGTGTAGTAGTGTATTGAGAGTAGTCCAATGTTTTGTTCGGTATTTCGTCATCTTGTGCCTTGAAGTCGTCGCGTGAGGTAGTGGCGGTTTCCGATCGGTTTTTAAATTTGAAACATTGACAATTGGCTCCCTCTATATGTTCGTTGTATTCACGTACTTCACGTTGTTCCGCTTTCTTTTGAGATGAGCCTTGTTGAGTATCGCCTACTGTACATTCCTTAACGCTTTCCCGCATCTTCCCTGCCTCACCTTCCTTCCTGCTGTTGCTTCCACCCGGGTGTGGAAGGTCGCGCGTCCTCTCAATACGAGAGTCGTTACAGCTTACGTAGAGGACGAGTTTATCGGCTTCCTCGTCCTTCGTCTTCATGTCATCCAGGAAGTCCTTCAAGGGGATGAAGACGGCAATCTTCCCCCATCCCCTTCGCTTTATAGTTACCTTCACTAAGCCTGATGGAAACTTAACGTATGCACGTTGCATACTAGACACCTTCATGCTTAGTGGCATGGAGGTGCAAGTCCTGCAACGTGCGCTGCTCTTGAAGGTGAACTTTGCCACTTGTTCGTAGCATGGCGGCAGCTGAGGCAGCCAGCTGCACCACGCTGGTAATACAGGCGTCTGTACAGAAAGCTTCACGCTCTTTGGAGGCTCCAGCTCCTCACCAACCTCCATCACACACACACACTGCATCCTCTCCTTCAATGGTGTATTCATAACGAAAGTTTTCTTAATGCAGAATGACGTGCTGTCAAACCTAAGGTGGCGAGAATATAGGGGTAGTTGAGGTCCAATCTGATTACCTCTTTTGCAGAGGTTGGATCTAAATAAAACAGATTACCAGCGAGGCTGACTAACTCCAACCACCAAGTTGGAGTTACAATACTGCGAGGTATGTATGTAGGCAGACTTTTCATGTATTTTTTGGTGGGTGGTTTTATTATTTCCATTAAATGAGATGGTGTATGAAGGTTGTCAATGTATGTATTAGTAAGTTTGTGAACCATTGTCTTAACGTAATAATAAACTAATGTTATATAATGAATGAATGCATCTATACTCAGTACGACGTGAGTGTGACCATTGCCTAAAAAATGCAGTGAAAATAGTGATCTACTGACAGATTGAGGTGTGTACTTTGGCTCACGCATGCGCAGTGAAGGCTGACTGCAGACGAATGCTGCTGGATATGTAAACATGGAAGTCAACAATTTACTATGTTTTTTAAGTGCTGCCAAGGGTGATTATTCTACGGAGTCGCTGAAGGAAATTATTCTATCTTTTTACTCACATGAGGATATTAAAGCAGCTAAGACCTTAATAGCTAATGTGATGAAGAAGGACATTGTTTGGCGTCGTGATCCCGATAAAAAATGTAGAGACCTGCAGGATGTCATTGATTTACATGATGAATATGTGACATCTAAACATAAGGTTAAATTTGTAGCGAATTCCCATAAAACCATGCCACCTATGGGCCTAGAAATGATGGCTCCACTCGTGAATAATCTTGCTGATGAAATCAAGAAAATTAATGAAGTTCTCCCCAAAATTCTTGATATCAAGTCTGAGGTATGCAACGTTGCTGACACAGTGAGAGCTCTTAAGATTGATGTCATGGATATGAACAACAAATTTGTCAATGCTGTTTCCGGCCTGCAGGGAGCAATTCAAGATATTCAAGAGGAAGAAATGAAAAATGTTGATGATGTTTCGTCGTTCAGGTATTCTCATAAAACAACCAAGTCACCCATTAAAAACATGAAACCCAAGGAGGCTAGCACTTCATCACATTCATACGCAAGTGCAGCGGCTCAGTCATCAACCCACGAGAAAGAGGATGAAGACATCGTTGAACCAAACACTTCTGCAGCTACCGGTGACCCTCAGGAAGTGACGGGAGCAGTACCGAGAGATAACGGACACATCAAGATGGGAACAGCGCGTCAACGCAACAGTGGCAGCACATCATCACTTAAGAACACACTGAAGACTCAGGAAAATCGTACCAAACATATCAGTACTTGTGAGGAACAAACATCCCAACAAACATCCGAGAATGACTGGAGTCTGGTTGATCATCGAAGAAAACGGAGAGTTACGAGTGATATGCTTGGCGGTAGCAGGATATTGGGTGCTGGCAGGGGGGGAGGCACTCTACGGGCGGTGAGGATGACGGCTGATGTGTTTATAGGTAGGCTGGAGACCTGTGTGACTGCTGAAGATATATCTAACTTTATCAAAACTGTCTTTAATGTTTCTGTTCATAACGTGCAGAAGCTTGATATTTTCTCGAGAGATTTTGTTGCCTCTAAAGTAAATGTTAATTTAAGTGATAGAATTAAACTGTTTAACTCCGAATTATGGCCAGAAGACGTGATAGTAGATAAATACTTTAATAGAAACAGTAAGAGAGTATAAACAGTTATACATATTTTTTTTTTATCTTTCTTCTTTTACGGGTATGGATGTTAAAGTCTGCACATATAATTGTTGTTCCTTAAAGAAGAATATTGATGTAATTCGCACCTTAACTTCTTTTAAATATGATTTTATTTTTCTTCAGGAAACTTTTATAGTAGAGGATAGACTTGGTGACATAGATTTTATCAGTGAAGACTATGAGGGTGTAAGTGTGCCAGCTACTTACTCTGAAAAGAGTCTTTTGTCCAATGCAGGGAGGTGTGAAGGTGGACTGGCTTGTATATAGAAAAAGGATTTGCCATTTGAGATAAAGGTGCTCATTCTTGATAAGGATTACATTGCCTTACAGTTGTCAGTGGGTGACTTGAGGATTTTGTTAATTAATGTGTATATGAGGAGTGTAACTTGGGAGGGGAAGACACTTGATGAATATCTACAAGGGTTACATGCTTTGGAATATGTTTTAATTAATCATGATTTTAATTCTGTATATATATTAGGTGATTTTAATGCAGATCCTTTCATGAGCAGAGCCTGGAACCATTTAAATCATTTTTGCGAGAAAAATTATTTGTCTTGTATGGATTTTAAGCTGATGGATTCTAGTAGTTTTACTTTTATACCATACAACAACTCATACTGTAAGTGGTTGGATCATATTGTAGGAAGGAACTCAAAGGATGTGTGTGTTAATGATGTGAAAGTTTTATATGAACTCGTTGGATCTGATCACTTACCAATGGTGGGAAATATTCATTTAGAAAATGTAACTAATGTTTGCAATATTAAGAAAGAGAAAGATAGAAACAGGTTTTATATTGCTTGGAAAAAACTCTCTGGTGATGATTTTTCAAAGTTATTTCAAGAAATCGACAACAACATCAGGGGCATCATGCCCTGCGAGGCAACGAAATGCTGCTCTGTTGGTTGTCAGAATGAATACCACCTTGCACAACTTGATGATATTTTTATGTTGATTGTTAGTAATGTTTTGTATTCCTCTGGACATTATGCTAAACAGATAGTTAATAATAGCACATTTAAGGTGATACCAGGATGGAATAGACATGTCAAGGAATTGTATAGTAAGTCACGGGAGGATTATAAGAAATGGTTAGTAAATGGAAGAGTTAGAGATTCTGATGAATTTAGGAAGATGAACATGAGTCGGAAGGTGTTCAAAGAGGCCTTATCACTATGTAAGAAAAATGAAACAGATGAGAGATCTATCTCCATACAGGAGAAATTTATCAATAAGAATATGAATGAATTTTGGAATGAAGTTAAGCAGCAGTCTAATAAAGTCAAGTGGTCTAGTGTTATTAATGGTGAAAATGATACAGAAAAGATTATTAACATTTTTACTGGAAGGTTTTTAAATGGTGATAACAACGATTGTGATATAGATAAAAGAGATGAAGAAAATCTTCTACATAAACTGAAAGAGGTGTGGCATCAAAAGAAAAAGTTTACTATGACAACTTCACCTGAAACATTAAAAAAGTATATTGGCAAACTTAAGAATGGGGTGGGCCATGATGGTATCCACTCTCAGTTTCTGAGGCATGCAACATATGAATTTTTAGTGCAATTGAGTCTTTTTATGAATGCTTGTTTCAATCATTGTTATATTCCAGTGGAATTATTGAAAGGTGATATTAACCCTATCATTAAAGATACTAAGGGTAATTCCACAGACCCAGCCAATTATAGACCAGTGATGTTGTCTTCTTGTTTGTTGAAGATTTTTGAAATGCACATTTTAGAAGAAAAGTTATTCTTTGATTTTAGGCAGCTAGGTTTTAGCAAGCAGATGTCAACAAATGATGCATATTTTACACTTAGAGAAACTGTAACACCATATATAAAGGGTTATGGAAAGGCATTTGCTGCTTTTATAGATCTCTCTAAGGCTTTTGACAGGATAAATCATAATATATTAGGTAACATGTTATTAGAGAGAGGTATTCCTCCTGATATTGTATTTACTCTCATGACTTATCTGAGGAATCAAAAGGCAAGAATTGTATGGAATAAGCAAAATGGTAATTATCTCTATATCAATTCGGGTGTACGACAAGGAGGAATTCTGTCTCCGATTCTTTTTAAATTATATGTTGATGATGTAATTAAAACCATTTCAAGTATGAATGTTGGATGCCGATTGGGTACACTGAGAATGAATATAATTGCATATGCTGATGATATTGTAATTTTGTCGGACAATCGCAGTAATCTAGAATGCTTATTGGAAATGTTTGAGAACAAAGTACAAGCCATAAGATTGAGTATTAATGCTTCGAAGACAAAATGCATTATTTTCCACAGAAAGGCTAAATCTGCAGGAGGTGATACTATCAGTTTTATAAGACAGTTCGAAATAGTAAATTGCCAAAAATATTTAGGCTATTGGGTGACCCATAATTTTTGTGATAAAATAGATGTTGAAATTAGGCTAAATACATTTTATAGTAAGTTTAATTTTGTGTACAGAAAATTCAAAGGTCTTAATACTGATACGATGCTGTACTTGTTTAAGGCTTGTTGTGTACCTGATTATGGGTTACAGCTGTGGGACAATGAAACTGTCTTTTCTAGTCATATTTTTAAAACATTTGAAACTGCATATGCAAAGGCCATGAAAAGGATCATAAGATGTCCTGTTCATGCCAGTAACCATGATGTAGCTAATCAGTGCAATTTACTTTTATTAAAACACCATACAGCTTTAATCCAAACTAGATATTTTAAGTCTGTTTTTAAAAAGAATTCTGCCATATTTACTCTCAATAAGAATTTATTTTTAAATGGACATTGTTTTAGATCATTTTTAAAGTTTTTAAAAATGACATATCAAATAGATGTTTTAGATTATACTATTGATATTATTTTTGCAAGAATTTTTTGGGTGCAAATTCATGAACCTAGTAGAGGATCATATATATGTGTTTAGACTTAGACATAGTTAGACAGATTTTTAGGCTATAATATGTAATATACATCTTGCTGTATATTATGAAATAAAGATTGATTGATTGATTGATTGACTACTACTACTACTACTACTACTACTACTACTACAGCTATCACTTTTACTATTTATATTATTACTACTACGAATACTACTACTACTTCTACTATTTTTTTTTTACTACTACTACTACATTTAAAGATACCTCCACCCTTTTTATTTGCATGGGCTCCACAAATTGGAGGTCATTAGCCCCAACTCTGGTCGCTAATGGCTGTGGCATCCAACCATGATATTCTAACCCCTAACCATATCCATCTACCCCTATATTTACATCCTTATTTAATCCCCTAACCTACCCACCCGTATTCTACTCTCTACCACTGTGGCTTCACAATCAAGGCCACTTATGTCCGTGGTAGAGGGAGTGGCGTGCCTGGTACCCCGGAGACACAGGAGGGAAGACCTGAGAAGGGAGAATGAGAGGCGGCACCTCATCCAGGCGACAACATGGCTCCTTGGCTGGTGCTTCTTTTCTGCCATCAAATCGGCTAGTCTTGAGTAGAAGCACTTAGCCTTGGAGCCCATCCCGCCGGACGTGGTGAAGCAGAGGCGTGAAGGTGCCGTGGTCGACGTGTTGAATCCTTTCGCCATAGGTTCTCATCTTCTCCTGCTCATTCTTACGGTGGGCAGCCTCCAGAGAGAGCTCGCGGTGACATGTTGCCGTCGGGTCGAAGATCCGGACGTCGAAGAAGGCTCTCTGCCCCCTCGTCCAAAATCCACGAGCACTGACGTCAACTCGAGCTTCATCGGAGATGTTTGCCGACCTCAACCGCAGGTTTTCTCCTCCAAGTGGCAGAAGAGTCGGCTCGGTGGCGACGTCATGGCACACCTCCCTAAGCATGTTGGCTGTCAGGTCCCTCACCTCATCGTGCCTGATGCACACGAATCCCCCCTTCTTGCTACTACTACTACTACTACTACTACTACTACTACTACTACTACTACTACTACTACTTCTACTACTACTACTACTACTACTACTACTACTACTACTACTACTGCTACTACTACTAGTACTACTACTACTACTACTACTACTACTACTACTACTACTACCACTACTAATGCTACTACTACTACTACTACTACTACTACTACTACTACTACTACTACTACTACTACTACTGCTACTACTACTAGTAGTACTACTACTACTACTACTACTACTACTACTACTACTACTACTACTACTACTACTACTACTACTACTACTACTACTACCGCTACTACTACTACTACTACTACTACTACTACTACTACTACTACTACTACTACTACTACTACCGCTACTACTACTACTACTACTACTACTACTACTACTACTACTACTAGACTAGCTGTCTAGCAGCAGCACTGTCAACACCTTGGTGTGGGAGCTCCTGATATATTCACTTTCCATAGATATATACAGTGATTTCCACCATTATGGATATAACAGGGCTGTACAGATAGCTCTATAGAACACAGTGATGTGGTGAAGACCCAGATGTGGAATATATATAGCACATAAAGTGACCAAGTATTTAGAATCCTGGCAAGAAGTGTTGTTGGAAGTGGCCAACATGGCGGACAGTGAAATCATCATAAACAGTATTCTGTGCTTCGTATCGTCTGGGAAGAATGATTATTCGAATGACACATTTTTTTTTATATTATTAACTATTTTTACTGCTACGAAGAGATTAAAAAAAGGAAAGAAATATTATGCTCCATATTAAACGAAGACTTATGTTGGCGGAGAGATCCAGAAAAAAACGAAAAGAAGTGAAAGTTCTTATGGAGCTTCATGAGCGAGTCTCAAATGAAAATAAAGCAGTGCGGTTCGTTACTGATTCACATAAACGGATGCCACCAATTGGATTAGAAAAATTTGGGCCACTTTTATCAAACTTTTCTGAGAACATTGCTGTCATCAAAGAATTTTTACCAAAGATTTTAGATATGAAAACAGAAGTGATCAACTCTGCTGATACCATCCGGCAACTCAGAGTCGATGTTGTAGATTTAAAACAAAAATTCATAAAGGCTCTGACTGGTCTAGATGAAGCAGCAAAAGACATCATAGTGAATGAAAGCTTTGTTCCGGATCTTGTAACTCTCCGAAATGAACCTGAACGCGTGGAATCTTCTAATACTGGCAATGAAACTCGAAGTGCTGCCGCTCCAGTTTTGAATGATGTTTCGGATGCTGCCTTGGTTGCCGCTGGTATTCGAATCACCAATGATCCGACTCATGGTGTGAATGAAGCGCAAGGCGTTGCTGTTCCTGCTCGGAATGATGTTTCGGATGCTGCCGTGGTGGCCGGTATTCGAAACACCACTGATTCGAATACTGGTGTGAATGAAGTGCAAGGTGCTGCCGCTTCTGCTCAGAAGGGTGGTCCAGGTACTGTTCCGAAACGGAGGATGCTTGGAAGCAGTATTGTTCGTGACGGGATGAGGCATGGAAATTTTCCCGTTAACAACAAGAGATGCTTGAAAAAGAATGTAAATGAAGCCAGTGAAAAGAGTGATTATATTTCTAGGAACAACAACCCTAATATCTTAGCTGGAGACGTACAACTTAAGAATTTGCAAGGTGAAGATGACGGCTGGAAGTTAGTTGTTAATAAGAAAAGACTGAGGCATGACAACAGGCGTGAAAATAACGCAGTGAGAGGATTAAAAAAGAGTGAAGACACCTTTAAGGCTGCTACACGTTATGTAGATATTTTCGTTGGAAGAGTAGACAATGCTGTAACTATATATGAACTAAGGAATTATATATACGATATATTTGAAGTACAAGTTGCTGCTGCTATCAACTTGACAATAAGAACGGAGGAGTATAGAGCGTATAAAGTGACTGTGAAGCTCTCTGAGAGAGAAAAACTGTTCAATGCTGAATTATGGCCTGAAGGTATTATTGTTAACAGATACTATAATAAATCCAGAACAGCTTCGGATATTACGAGGTCTAATAATTAATTTTTCATTATGGATGTGCAGTTGATGAACGTGTGTTCATTTAATTGTTGTTCTCTTAAAAAGAACATAGACTTAATAAGAAGATTAACAACATTAAATATTGATTTTATTTTTCTTCAGGAAACTTTTGTGACGGAGGAGAAACTCGGTATTTTAGAATTCATTGATGAAGGTTATGATTATGTTGGAGTAGGAGCAACCTTCTCGGATAGAGCTCTGGCAAGCATGGCAGGCAGACTGGAGGGTGGATTAGCTGTTTTGTGGCGTAAAAATTTGAAAATTAGTATAAACAAAGTGTCATTTGAGAAAAGATTTATTGTTCTTGATGTTAACATAAATGGTAATGATATAGTTTTTATCAATGTTTATTTAAATAGTGATATTTGGAAGGTCTCTACACAAGAACAGTATTTAGAAAGTCTTGCTAAATTGGAAGGTTACATAAATGATGTTAAACATGATAATATTTTCTTAGCCGGTGACTTTAACGCTGATCCATTCTCAAGTCGAGCTTGGAGAAATTTATCCGATTTTATGGTGAGAAATTCCTTGAAATGTTTTGATGTGACTTTACTTGAAGGCAATTCATGTACGTTTGTTGGGTGTGGTAATGCAGTTCCGAAATGGCTTGATCACATAATAGGTAAAGAGCATAGCAATATTAAAGTAACTGATGTAAAAATATTAAATGATATAGTTGGCTCAGATCATGTACCATTGTTGACAACTTTGCAGTTCTTTAGTTATTATTCCTGTGCAGGAACACTACCAGCTGAAAGTGTGAGATCTGATTCATACATTAATTGGGGAAAACTAACATCGGTAGAGATAAATGACATTATGAACAGTGTTGATGTTGAATTAATGAACCTATGCAAGTTACCAATTCATAACTGTTTAACTTTAGGTTGCCGAGATAAGAAACATCTAGAAATGATTGATGCTATGTACGAAAATATCACATTTAGTGTACAAAACTCCAGTCATCAGTATGCACATAATGAAATTAAGAAAAATAAGTTTAAAGTAATCCCAGGATGGAACAGAAGAGTGAAAGCTAAACACAGTGCTGCTAGGGAAAAATATTTGGACTGGATGCGTCTTGGTAAAGTCAGAGGAACAGCAGAACATGAGGAAATGATTAGAACAAGGAGTGAGTTTAAAAAGGAGCTAAATGACTGCAAGGCAAATGAAAGACAAGAATTAAGTTTGAGCATCATGGAAAAGTTTGCAATAAAGAATAAAGTACAATTCTGGAGTGAAGTGAAAAGAAAAAGAAAAACAAGTAAAGTGTCGATCATTATTGATGGAAAAAACATAGACTCAGATATTGCTGGTTTATTTTTTGATAAATTTATCCCAAGTCAACAGAACTACTTTATTGACCTAGATTCTGCTTTGTGTGATAGAATTAAAGAACAGTGGCACTTTCGGCGAAAAAGGAATATGTGTGTATCTTCTGAGACTATGAAGAAACTTGTTGCTCGTCTTACCACTGGTCAAGGACATGATCTAATCCATTCTATATATTTTTAAAATGCTTCCACTTTTTTCTTTAGCGATTTTAGCTAGGTTTTTTTAACTTATGTTTTATACATTGTTATCTTCCTGTGAACCTTTTAAAGGGTACAATTATACCCATTCTAAAAGATTCAATGAAAAACTCTACAGAATCATGTAATTATAGATCAGTCATGCAATCTTCATGTATTTTGAAATTATTTGAAATGTATCTTTTAGACGTTTTATCCGAGAAGGTGTTTTTAAATTGTAGGCAATTTGGTTTTAAGTCTGGTTCGTCCACTACGGATGCATGTTTTGTGTTGAAGGAGGTTATGTGGAAATATACAAGACACAAACAATCTGCAATGGCTACTTTTGTCGATTTGAGAAAAGTGTTCGACAACATTGATCATTTTATTTTGGCAGATAATCTATTTAATTGTGATGTACCTATTGATATTATACTTATTATAATGCAGTATCTCAGAAATCAGAAAGCAACTGTTAAATGGCGTGGTGCATATAGTAGTTACAACTATATTGATAAAGGTGTACGTCAGGGAGGGATCCTTTCGCCCTTCTTATTCAATTTCTATATAGATTCAATAATCTGTGATATTTATCAAACAGAGGTCGGATGCAAACTTGGTGATATGAGATGTAATATTTTAGCCTACGCTGATGATTTAGTACTACTGGCTCAGAATGCATCTGCTATGAATACTCTTTATGGTAGACTTTGTACTTCAATTAATGATAACAAATTATTAATTAATAACAACAAGACTAAATGCATGATTTTTTCTAATGCAAAAGATAATAGTTTACAAAATATTGTTCTTAATGGTGATTTGCTCCAGGTTGTGAATTCATTTAAATATTTGGGATATAACTTGCTATATAATTTCAGAGATGAAGATGATGTCAGCTTTAGATTAAACTGTTTTTATGCTTCTTTTAACAGTATTTTAAGAGATTTTAGTTTTGTAAATAGAGATGCTTTATTATATCTTTTTAATGCATACTGCAAGCCCGATTACGGTGTCAGTTTGTGGACACATTTTAGAACTTTTATTTCCGGTATTTTTAAAACTTTTATTGTCGCCTTTAGCAAGTCTCTGAAAAAAGATGCATGGAGTGCCATCCTTTGCCAGTAGTCATATCACAGCGGAGAGATGCAATCAACTTCTTTTGAATCATCATGTGGCTAAAGTTCAGGCAAAGTATATTAAAAGACTAATCAAGAATCCTAATCCAGTCATAAGACATAATATCCCGTACATTAAGGACGTCTTCTGTGTTGGAAATATTATTAAGAATTTTAGAACAGTGTATAGTGTTGAGATACTTAATGAAGATATGGACGTTCTGTCATCAAGGATTTAGTGGGTACAGACACATGAGGAAAGAAGGGGACCATGTGTATTTTTTGGTTTTTAATCCCATATAAGATTATTTATTTTTTTGTACGTATAGTATAAAATCAGTAGCTAGAGAAAATATGAGTAGGTTATTTTTTATTATTGAATGATTATTATGACTACTTGTGTTTATGTAATATGTGTCTTGTACATGTATTATGAAATAAAGTATATTGATTGATTGATTGACTGACTACTACTACTACTACTACTGCTACCACTACTACTACTACTGCTACCACTACTACTACTACTACTACTATTGCTACTACTACTACTACTACTACTACTACTACTACTACTACTACTACTACTACTACTACTACTACTACTACTACTACTGCTATCACTACTACTACTACTACTACTACTACTACTACTACTACTACTACTACTACTACTACTACTACTACTACTACTACTCTTTTTTTTCTACTACTACTACTACAACAAATACCTCCACCCGTTGTTTATTTCCGGGGCTCCACTAATTGGAGGTCACCAGCCCCAACTCTGTTCGCTAGTGACTGTGCCATCCAACCATAGTTCTATTCATTATTATTTTTACCTTACACATCTAATTATACTACAATTCTTCCTATATATATATATATATATATATATATATATATATATATATATATATATATATATATATATATATATATATATATATATATATATTTATATATATATATATATATATATATATATATATATATATATATATATATATATACATATATATATATATATATATATATATATATATATATATATATATATGTATATATATATATATATATATATATATATATATATATATATATATATATATATATATATATATATAAATATATATATATATATATATATATATATATATATATATATATATATATACATATATATATATATATATATATATATATATATATATATATATATATATATATATATATATATATATATATATATATATATATATATCTTTTATTTACAAGTCCCTACGATCTACTCTCAGTCCGCTCTCCACTACTGTGGCCTCACAGTCGAGGCCAGTAATGTTTGTGTTGGTAGGGGTGGAGTACCTAGTTCCCCTGAGGCAAAGGAGGGCAGACCTGATTAGAGAGAAGGAGAGGCGATATCTCATCCAGGCGACAACATAGCTCCTTGGCTGGTGTTTCTTTTCTGCTATTACGTCAGCTAGTCTTCCGTAGAAACACTTCGCCTTGGGGCCCATTCCGCCGGATGAGGTGAAAACCAGGGGCGTAAAGCTGCCCTGATCCACGTGCTGGATCCTCTTCTCATATGCCCTGACTTTTTCTTCCTCGTTCTTCTTGTGAGCAGCTTCTAAGGACAGGTTGTTGTAGCAGGCTGCCATCGGATCAAAGATGCAGATGTCCACGAAGGTTTTCTGTCCACGCATCCAGAATCCACGGGCGCTGATGTCCACACGAGCCTCGTTGCTGGTGTTAGCTGTAGCATATACGAGGTTTTCGCCGGTCAGGGGAAGAAGAGTCGGCTCGGTAGAAACGTCATGGCACATTTCCCTGAGCATGCTGGCCGTCTGATCCCTCACTTCATCATGGCGGATGCATATGAAGCCCCCTTTTTTGCATACCATGGTGTGGTCAACGCTGTTGAGGTTTCCGCATGCACAGGTTTTAGAGAGTCCCTCCACTGGCCAGCCATACCTCAGAGAAAAGGCATCAATAAATTCTTGTTTGTTGAGGCTGAAACCCTTTGCTCTTATGGGCAGTGATGTTAGCCAGTTAGAGGCTCCTGTTTCTTGTGCAGTGAGGATTTTCTTCACTGCATCCACAGGCAAGACGCTTTTTAGGTGTTCAAAGTTGTCCTTTTGTTCTTGTTGCCTGTCTTTGGATATTTGTTTATTCAGCTCAGTGATCGCATTGTCGTCTGTTTCACCATGAGCGTCCTGAGCTATTATCATCTCTGTGAGGGACCTGGTGAGTTTGATGGAGTTTTGGTGTTCTGTGGCAGCCATTCTTTCTGGGGAGGTGATGCCCAGTCCAACAAGTCTTGGTGGAAGCTCAAGCAACGCCCTCTCATTGTCCCCAAGGATGCATGATCTCAGTAACACTGGTAGGAAGGTGTTCCTGATGCCGTCCTCCAGAGGCCTGAGGAGAGGGCTGATGCCGGGGATGGTGCGCATGACATAGTTCCACCGATGTTTCAGTCCAGGCGTGTAGGCTGAGTAGGCTGCATGGGGACTACTACTACTACTACTATTACTACTACTACTACTACTACTACTACTACTACTACTACTACTACTACTACTACTATTACTACTTCTACTACTACTACTACTACTACTACAACAATTACTACTACTACCACTACTACTACTACTACTACTGCTACTACTACTACTGCTACCACTACTACTACTACTGCTACTACTACTATTACTACTACTACTACTACTACTACTACTACTACTACTACTACTACTACTGCTACCACTACTACTACTACTACTACTACTACTACTACTACTACTACTACTACTACTACTACTACTACTACTACTACTACAACTACTACTACTACTGCTGCTACTACTACTACTACTACTACTACCACTACTACTACTACTACTACTACTACTACTACTACTACTACTACTACTACTACTATTATGGCTGTATTTGATCTTCATTTTCATCACAATAATTCATAGTCTACCAATGGAAACACAGATAAATTCTAAAAACGTGAGCCACACTATCATGCAGATACACCCCATCCATTACGCCTGTGTACACCTGCAAAAATACGTATATTATCACGCGACGCAAGTAAGCCTCGGTATCTAGTAACAAGGCTCTATGTTTTTGGCGTGAAGAGAACCCACGAGGTGAAAGTACAGCCTTGGACATAGTAGTCGTAGCATTCTGGCTCATGGTTACCGAGCAAGGGTAAGTTGCTGCATGCATCCCAAAAAATACTCGTAGGGATTTTCAGGTGTACGTTGTCATAGTTGTGTATAATAAATCACGGAATGATGCTAATATCACTACATCTTTCTGGAAATGTTTATGTCTCATGGATGTGGTGGGCATGACGAGGCTTCAGCACTATACACGAGCTGCTTCCGATGTTACCCACCATAACAACTTGAATCTACACCTTCATACTCCACGATACCACTATAAAGAAATTAAACTGATGTAACGATAGTAATATATTATTTTAGTGCAATTCCAAATGTCAAAGACTAATATATTGTTGAGCAACAAGATGGCAGTTCCTAAAATTTAGTTCGGAAATCAGCCACCAAATGGGAGTGTAGTCGCAAAAACTAGTTCGTAAGTTAGTCAATAGAGGCCGGTGGTACACGTAGTTGTTAATAAATCCACCGCCAGATGGTACTACAGTCGCAAAACTAGTTCGAAAGCTTACTGATGGATGGTGATGTTACCCAAAATCCATACATACCATAAGGATCTTGATCAAGTCGTCAAGTCATCAAAAAGAAAACAGAAGATGAATAGTGACTTTTTTTTATTAATTTATTTTTTTAGAGCGTAATGCAATAGAAAAGTGAACGGATTGCCTAACGGGTAAGAAACTGTAACTAAGGGTGTGCTGGGAGACTCGAGTCAAGTTGGGTGCTGAAAGAGCGATGGCAGCAGTGTGTTGACTTGACTGGTCGTTATGGGTGATCACTGCTGCTGGGGGAAGCAGCAGTGATGTGCTGGCTGGTCGTGTTGGGTGATCACTGCTGTTGGGGGAAGCAGCAGTGATGTGCTGACTGGTCGTGTTGGGTGATCACTGCTGCTGGGGGAAGCAGCAGTGACGTGCTGGCTTGTCGTGATCGGTGATCACTGCTGCTGGGGGAAGCAGCAGTGATGTGTTGGATGGTCGTGTTCGGTGATCACTGCTGCTGGGGGAAACAACAGTGATATGCTGGCTGGTCGTGTTGGGTGATCACTGCTGCTGGGGGAAGCAGCAGTGATGTGCTGGCTGGTCGTGATCGGTGATCACTGCTGCTGGAGGAAACAGCAGTGATGTGTTGGCTGGTCGTGATCGGTGATCACTGTTGCTGGGGGAAGCAGCAGTGATATGTTGGCTGGTCGTGTTGGGTGATCATTGCTGCTGGGGGAAGCAACAGTGATATGTTGGCTGGTCGTGATGGGTGATCACTACTGCTGGGGGAAGCAGCAGTGATATGTTGGCTGGTCGTGTTGGGTGATCACTGCTGCTGGAGGAAGCAGCAGTGATATGTTGGCTGGTCGTGTTGGGTGATCACTGCTGCTGGGGGAAGCAACAGTGATGTGTTGGCTGGTCGTGATCGGTGATCACTGTTGCTGGGGGAAGCAGCAGTGATGTGCTGGCTGGTCGTGTTGGGTGATCACTGCTGCTGGGAGTAGCAGCGGTGATATGTTGGCTGGTCGTGATGGGTGATCACTGCTGCTGGGGGAAGCAGCAGTGATGTGCTGGCTGGTCGTGTTGGGTGATCACTGCTGCTGGGGGGAAGCAACAGTGATGTGTTGGCTGGTCGTGATCGGTGATCACTGCTGCTGGGGGAAGAAACAGTGATGTGTTGGCTGGTCGTGATCGGTGATCACTGTTGCTGGGAGAAGCAGCAGTGATGTGCTGGCTGGTCGTGTTGGGTGATCACTGCTGCTGGGGGAAGCAGCAGTGATGTGTTGGCTGGTCGTGATGGGTGATCACTGATGCTGGGGGAAGCAGCAGTGATGTGTTGGCTGGTCGTGTTGGGTGATCACTGCTGCTGGGGGAAGCAACAGTGATGTGTTGGCTGGTCGTGATCGGTGATCACTGTTGCTGGGGGAAGCAGCAGTGATGTGCTGGCTGGTCGTGTTGGGTGATCACTGCTGCTGGGAGTAGCAGCGGTGATGTGTTGGCTGGTCGTGTTGGGTGATCACTGCTGCTGGGGGAAGCAGCAATGATGTGCTGGCTGGTCGTGATCGGTGATCACTGCTGCTGGGGAAGCAGCAGTGATGTGTTGGCTGGTCGTGATCGGTGATCACTGCTGCTGGGGAAGCAGCAGTAATGTGCTGGCTGGTCGTGATCGGTGATCACTGCTGCTGGGGAAAGCAGCAGTGATGTGTTGGCTGGTCGTGATCGGTGATCACTGCTGCTGGGGGAAGCAGCAGTGATATGTTAGCTGGTCGTGTTGGGTGATCATTGCTGCTGGTAGAAGCAACAGTGATATGTTGGCTGGTCGTGATGGGTGATCACTGCTGCTGGGGGAAGCAGCAGTGATATGTTGGCTGGTCGTGTTGGGTGATCACTGCTGTTGGGGGAAGCAGCAGTGATATGTTGGCTGGTCGTGTTGGGTGATCACTGCTGCTGGGGGAAGCAACAGTGATGTGTTGGCTGGTCGTGATCGGTGATCACTGTTGCTGGGGGAAGCAGCAGTGATGTGCTGGCTGGTCGTGTTGGGTGATCACTGCTGCTGGGAGTAGCAGCGGTGATGTGTTGGCTGGTCGTGTTGGGTGATCACTGCTGCTGGGGGAAGCAGCAATGATGTGCTGGCTGGTCGTGTTGGGTGATCACTGCTGCTGGGGGAAGCAGCAGTGATGTGTTGGCTGGTCGTAATGGGTGATCACTGCTGCTGGGGGAAGCAGCAGTGATGTGTTGGCTGGTCGTGTTGGATGATCACTGCTGCTGGGGGAAGCAGCAGTGATGTGCTGGCTGGTCGTGTTGGGTGATCACTGCTGCTGGGGGAAGCAGCAGTGATGTGCTGGCTGGTCGTGATGGGTGATCACTGCTGCTGGGGGAAGCAGCAGTGATGTGCTGGCTGGTCGTAATCGGTGATCACTGCTGCTGGGGGGAAGCAGCAGTGATGTGTTGGCTGGTCGTGTTGGGTGATCACTGCTGCTGGGGGAAGCAGCAGTGATGTGTTGGCTGGTCGTGATCGGTGATCACTGCTGCTGGGGGAAGCAGCAGTGATGTGCTGGCTGGTCGTGATCGGTGATCATTGCTGCTGGGGGAAGCAGCAGTGATGTGTTGGCTGGTCGTGATGGGTGATCACTGCTGCTGGGGGAAGCAGCAGTGATGTGTTGGCTGGTCGTGATCGGTGATCACTGCTGCTGGGGGTAAGCAGCAGTGATGTGTTGGCTGGTCGTGATGGGTGATCACTGTTGCTGGGGGAAGCAGCAGTGATGTGCTGGCTGGTCGTGATCGGTGATCACTGCTGCTGGGGGAAGCAGCAGTGATGTGTTGGCTGGTCGTGTTGGGTGATCACTGCTGCTGGGGGAAGCAACAGTGATGTGCTGGCTGGTCGTGATCGGTGATCACTGCTGCTGGGGGAAGCAGCAGTGATGTGTTGGCTGGTCGTGATTGGTGATCACTGTTGCTGGGGGAAGCAACAGTGATGTGTTGGCTGGTCGTGATAGGTGATCACTGTTGCTGGGGGAAGCAGCAGTGATGTGGGTTGGGTGATGGGAGTCACAAGTCGGGTTTTGTGATGGGAGTCACAAGTCAGGTTGGCTGATGGGAGTCACAAGTTGGGTTTTGTGATGGGAGTCACAAGTCGGGTTTTGTGATGGGAGTCACAAGTCGGGTTTTGTGATGGGAGTCACAAGTCGGGTTTTGTGATGGGAGTCACAAGTCGGGTTGGATGAGGGGAGTCACAGGTTGAAATCGACGCTCGGATGACGCGGGAATCGTAGGAATTTTCTGGTGCAGACAAAGTGAAGGGGAGACTGGAAGGAAGAGCTTGAAGCGGCAGCACTGGAGGACGAGGTGGGGAAAGAGGCCTCCAGGTCGCTCCTCAGACCCTCCTCCACCTCCACCTCAAATTGTTGCACGAGAGAAACTGAAAACAAATTTATTATAAAACCAAATCACAACATAATGAAAAGAGGATGGTGAGGTTACTGTGTGTTCCAGGGTGAAGACTGATTAAGATAAAGGCTAACGAGGGCTGTGTTGCCCGCTTTACGTTTCTTACTTCCTGGTGATACCCAAACCGCAGGTAACAGGCAAATACACACATAAACACACACACACACAAACACACACACACACACACACACACACACACACACACACACACACACACACACACACACACACACACACACACACACACACACACACACACACACACACACACACACACACACACACACACACACACACACACACACACACACACACACACACACACACACACACACACACACACAAACCAAGATACGAAAACTTTGAAGGCATCATTGAGCTTTTTATGAAATTTCCCATTATTATAAGTATATAAAACAACTATTTTACAGAGAAAAGTTTCGAGAAATTATGATGTGAACACTAATATAAGCATTTACTTTTAGTGCGTGGTTGATAAATGCAAAAATAAAACTTTGCCAAAAAATGAATAGTTTAGCTATTTGTATTTGCATTTGTATTTGTAGTGATGTCGATGTTTTGAAGGTAATGAGATGTTGTTTTTTAATTTTCCACGTCTGATTGCAACATCACACATCCTCCTCACAACATACCACATGCTTCCTACGTCACATTCTTCTTCCCATCCACCACATACTTGCACTCACACCACATACCCTCCCATACCACACCACCACACGCCTCTACCATCACCTTTACCCATTACGTCCTTCATGACCGTCAGTTCCTCACGATCTCACACTCATCCATACTGTAACCTCCTGCCCCTCGCCACATATACTCACCCATACATTCTTCTTCATAGTTACCCAACACTATGCTATTCACTCGTCTCCTCCATTTCGCTCACCTCATTCCATACTGTCTCCCTATCCAGTCTAGCATCACACACTGTTATTATGTATCAGTTTTTCTCGCTTGCCTATCTGTTTCCATTTTTTTTCTACATTTCCCGTTAATTTAATTTACTACAACATGCATCTTACTCTCTCCCTATACATTTAACTACTTCCCACTTGTAACCTATTATAGCCTATACATATCTCCTCTATCCACCCACTCCATCTCATTCCACTATCGGAGGTTGATGGCGCTGTGGTAAAAGATGCACTTAAGAAATTCATGTGTTTAATTAAGCCTTAGATTCACGAGGGTAATTTGGTGGGAAAAATAGAGTCTTCCCACCTAAACAGGGATGCATGACCGTCGTTGTCTAGTGATGATGGAATATTGTTATTGCACGACTTTTCTCTCGCTCGTGCCTAGATTTTACACACTTACTTCCACACGTGCAGACCATGTCCACATTACCGCTGAGCACACCCCACCACACTATCCACTGCACGTGCCTTCATTCTAATCACCAGGTACCACGCTCCCCTCCTCATTCACATCCTCATCCCGACACAACTCGCAATGTGTGCTTTACCGCCCGTGGAGGCTAACGAGGCCCCTTAACGCCTAGCCCCTCGTCGTCTTATCAGAGCACCCCCCCCCCTCCCACCGCCTTCCCCTCTGCTGGCGACACACGTCCCTTATCATCCAGACCTTCTCCCCTCTATGTTGTAATCAAAGTTTTCCTTCTCACTCTACTAATCATTCCTTCTCGGTATGTTATTGCCTTTGCTTTTCATTCGTATATTAATTGTCCTTACTCATTTGTTCTATTCTATTCGTGTTTATAATTGTTTCATTCCCTCCTTCCCTTCTTCCTATCTTCCCTTCTTCACCTGTCCTTGGTTAGACCCTCAACGCATCTCCACTCACGCGGCTTTGACTCACTAACCCATTTCGTATGAGAGCCGCGAGAAGTGTGTTTCAAATGGCGTGTAGGCGTGTGGGGTGCTGTGTGGGCGGGG
>JAXIVD010007012.1:12500-20000 GCA_036785275.1 Cancer borealis | reverse complement strand
GACCATATCCAGAACCTCCTTGCGAGAACTTTCTGGCAACTGAAACCTAAATGGAATCTCATCGGCTAGATGGTTAATTATACAGCCAAACACTCGTCACAACTCTCGGCACAGTAACCTGGTCCTTTTATAGACAGGACCGTGCTGTCTAGCTACATAAATATACCTATTAACTACCACAGGCCAGTCTTAAAACCCACTCCCTTAAATATGAGGAGGGTTACAGACGAAA
Organism: Cancer borealis; assembly: GCA_036785275.1. NCBI lineage: Eukaryota > Metazoa > Arthropoda > Malacostraca > Decapoda > Cancridae > Cancer > Cancer borealis. Next base: position 19,768 of record JAXIVD010007012.1, on the reverse strand, counting down.
TAATGCCAAATCGGGGAGAGCTCAGAGCGTGAGATATGTTCTCTGTAGTGGCCGATGGGTAATTGAATCTCCCACTCCCTCTCAGCACACAGCTCTCCACGCAGAGATGCAAAAGTCGCACGATTAGCGCGCCGTGCCACTGTACACCGCGCCGCCTCGAGATATAGCTTAGTCAGAAAACAAATCTTCACAAAATCATTACAGGCCACAGAAACAACGTAGAACAACAATAAAAATACGAGAGGCTTCAGTAAAATATAGGCTACATGGCTGGCGCTCTTGTAACGCAAAGAAAAAAATAGGAAAGACAGAAAAATTAAGAGTAGGAAAAAAATTAAAGTTAAGGTAAACACAAGAACAAAAACTTCTCATTATCGTAACTCGGCACCTCGCCACTGCCTTCTCGCCTGCCTGTTTTTCGTCACGTAGCCTCCTGCGACCACGTGGTACATCTCCCCCTCCAAGCCTCGCCATTTCGCCAAACATTCCGACCGGATGTTGAAAACAAATACAATTCTGACGGGCGGGGCCCGCAACACGCCCCCCTTAATGGAAATTTTTTTATAAGTCTGACAGACTTACAAAAATTTTGTAGCTGTCTGAGTTATTCACTGGCTATCGACAAACAGTCGGCCACAACATTGTCTACCCCCTTAATGTGGCGGACCTCCAGGTTAAACTCCACCGAGTGAGTCGCACATTTTTAAATTTAAACTTGTCCAAAAATTGCAAAGGACTATGGTCAGAATAGATGGTGACTAGGGGACCATAGGCCGGCACATAAATTTCGAAATGCTGCAGAGCCGAAAGAATGGCAAGTAACTCTTGCTCAATAACAGAGTAGTTCCTTTGGGCAGGAGTAATCTTCTTAGAGAAGTAGCAGACAGGGTGGTTCACTTGGTGTTCGTCGGGCTGCATGAGAACTGCGCCCTGGCTGGCATCGACCGCTAGAGCAAAAGGCTTGGTGAAATCCGGAGCCCGTAAGACCGGCTGGTCGCACAAGATGTCTTTGTTTTGGGAGAAGGCGCTCTCACACGCCTCACTCCACGCCCACTTCCCCTTTTGCAAGGGGTCAGTCAAAGCTTCGGGAGGAGTGATGTAACTGTGGCCCACCACATACCCCAGGTATTGGACCCGAGCCTTAACAAAGTCATACTTGTCCAGGTTGACCACCAACCCAGTCTCCTGGAGTCGTGCAAACAGTGTCTCCACGTTGTCAAGGTGGTCCGACTAACAGGTGTCATAGATAACCACGTCATCGATGTACACGACACAGTGCTGGAGGCCATCAACCACCTGGTCCATTAAACGTTGGAACGTAGCTGGGGCACTTTTAAGTCCATAGGAACGTGGCACTGATAGACTGCCCCATTAGCCACAAAACTGGCTATCTCTTTAGCACGGTCCGTGAGAGGAACCTGCCAGTAGCCCTTCACCAAGTCCACCTTCGTAATAAAAATGGCCCCGCCGATGCGGTCCACTGAGTCATCCACCCGGGGCAACGGGTAGGTGTCTGCCTTGGTGAGTGTATTAGCCTTTCTAAAGTCGATACAAAACCTGACCTTAACGTCAGGCTTGGGCTGAATAGTGATAGGTGATCTCCACTGGCTATAGGTCCTCTTAATCAGGCCGTGCTCCAGCATATACTCCAACTCCTTCTCCACCAACTGCTGCTTCTGGGGGTTCACTCTATACGGAGCCAGCTTAACTGGAGTGGACTCCCCAAAATCAATGTCATGTTGGATCAGAGTTGTTCTGCCCGGGATATTGTTAAAAACAGAAGGGTACCTTCCTAACCGCCGAAGCATCTCCTGCTTCTGCACCTCTCCCAGGTTTTGCAACTTCTCTTCAAGGAGCAGCACACTGTTCTGCTCACAGTGCTCCGCGGGGACTACAAGTTCTGAGCTAAGAACCTCGGTGGCCTCCTCTGCGCGGCAGAAAAATAAAACTGAAGATGCCTCCTTCTTGGCAGAACTAAAACAACCCTCCTGGTTCTTTTTACGAAAGTAGGGCTTCAGCATATTTACATGGCAAAGCTGAGCCCTCTTACGCCGATCAGGAGTGGCTATCAGGTAGTCCAAGTCCCCTACCTTTTTCTCAATCAAATAAGGGCCACAGTAACGGGCCGCAAGCGGCTGCCTTTGTAGAGAAAGCAACACCAACACCTCCTCCCCTGGTGCAAAACTACGATACTTGGCCTTCTGGTCGTAGTAACCCTTCATTATCTTCTGCGCTGCTCCGAGATGGTGCTGAGCCACCTCCAGCGCATGCACCAGTCATTCCCGCGTCCTTAACACGCTCTTCAGGAGCGACTCTGGGCGGTCAGAGTGGGGAGCACACCGGGCTTCCCGCACTAAGTCCAAAGGACCGCGCACCCGGTGCCCAAACACCAACTGATTCGGAGAAAACCCTAAGGAATCGGTAGGAGCTTCCCTCACAGCAAACAAGACATAGGGAACAGCCTCGTCTCAGTCTTTCTCACGTTCCATGCAGAACGCCCGGAGCATCGTCTTCGGTGTTTGGTGGTGCCGCTCTAACGCTCCCTGCGACTGGAGATGATAAGCACTGGAAAGAACGTGCTTGATCCCCCACTCGGTCATAGTCTTCTCGAACAACTTCGAGGTGAAGTTGGTCCCTCGATCGGACTGAATCTCGGGAGGCAAACCAAAATTGGTAAAAAAGTTGAGGAGGGCCTTAAGCACAACTTGTGCCTGGGTGATCCTCACCGTTATAGCTTCTGGATACCGGGTAGTTACGTCCATAATGGTCAGTAAGTACTTATGACCGGCCTTAGTAGTAGGGAGGGGCCCCACCATGTCAATCAGGATCCTGGTGAAAGGAGGATCCACAGCGGGGATAGGGTGCAGGGGTGCAACAGGGGGAGTTTGGTTAGGTTTGCCCACCATCTGACAGGTGTGGCAGCTCTTCACCAACTCAGTAATATCTCCGGCTATACCAGGCCACCAGAAGTTGCCCCGCAGGCGGGCGAGAGCTTTGTGGAAACCCAGGTGTCCAGCCATAGGTCCCTTATGTGCCAACAGCACCAGGGCCTCCCTCAACTCCCGAGGCACTACCACCTGTAGTACTTCGCTCCCGTCATTCTCCCTCGACCTCGGTGTAACACCCCCCTCTGCATCAGAAACACCTCTACTCCACTTATCTCCTTTCCCACCTAAGCAAAACAAAGGGAAAATTCTGGGTCCCCTTTCTGTCCCATGATGAGCAACGCCGGCTCAATGCAAGTGAGATCGGGCGGGACCACAGGTGCTGTCGGAAGGGGCGGTGCCGACACCCTGGTTCCGTCCCGGGTCCTGAGGCGTGGAATGGATTCATCCACCACTTCCTCACCGGCCAAAGTGGATGGGCCCTCCAGGTGGGCCTCACCCGTCAGACAGTCACCAGACAAGGGAACAGCCTGTTCCCTGCCTCCGGTACACTCCGCAGGGGAGGGAGCCTCCAACTCCCCCGCAGAGTTGGAAGTCTCCCATCCCTCAGAGAGTACCCCCAACAAACTGTCTGAAATATCAGTATGGGGCCTGGACTGAGTACCGAGACCCACAGCCTCTCAACCAGGAAACACCACCGCGTGGGTGCTTCCTCCGAGGTGACCCGCAGAGTGAGGAATACCAACACAAGACTGCTCTACCCTCAACACTCCTTCATTACCCTCGGCGACAACCTCTGCCGAGTCAGATGCTTCTATGGGTGGCTCTGCACTGCTGCAGTCAGCCCCCACACCTTGGCTCACGGGTGAGCCCGGCACTGGCTCATCCAGTTCACAAACACTGCTCTCTTTTCTCGGTGACCCTGCAATATTTCAGTCAGCCCTTACAGTAGCAGCCGGGTCCACCCGTCTAGCCTGAGACCGGGTGACAACCCCAACAACTTCCTCCTCACTGCCCTCCAACAGCGGTGACCCTGCCTCCTTGCAGTCGGCCCCAGGAGCGGCAGCTTCTTCCTCACCACTGTCCTCCCTTTCCGGTAGCCCTGCTCTGTCGCAGTCGGTTCCAGGAGCAACAGCCTGCATCACCCTCTCGGTCTGCGACCGGGTGACAACAGCAACAGGATCGGGCACACTATGCCCCGAGTCCTCAGAGGCCTCACCTCCAGTAGGGGTGGGCACCCAAACTTTCCCACCAGCTAGGTAATTTCCTAGCAGGAAATCAACACCTGCCACAGGCAGTTGTTCAGCCACTGCCACTTGAGCCGTAGTAGTTATCAGTGGACACGACAGCTTCACATCAGCCGTCACAAACTTCTCGACAGCGTTGAGGCCCCTACACAACACTGCCTTCGAAGAAGTCATCTTACCCCCGGTGACATTTCGGGACACAGATTGTTGTGCGCCAGTGTCTCGCAAGACAGTGACAGTATACTTGCTCCCGCCAATCTCATCAGTGCCCCCACACAGAAGTGGGCGACACCAGTCCAGCTCCGAGTCAGCTGGAGTCACAGATGCTACAACAGGGGGGGAAACAGATGAGTCCGACAGAACCCCTTCCTCACAATCCAATTCAGACCCATCGAGAGCCTTCTTCCCTTCATGAACATTATGAGCGAGCAGCCTCTCCTCACGACCCTGATCAGGCCACACCAGCAAGGCAACTAGTTTCTGGGGTGACTTGGAGGGGCCCACTGTCACAAGTTTGAGGCATTGAGATCGAAAATGCCCCTTGGCATGGCAGTTATAGCACGTGGGCTCGTTATCGTACTTCGGATCATTAAAAGTCATCTTCCCTCCTGACCCTCCCTTTCATCCTGAATGGGCAGCGGGGGATTGAGACTTACCAAACCCGTTCTTATTGCCAAAACCGTGACTGCGGGGAGGGGAACATGGAGCACCATAACTAGCACTGCCACCGCCCTCTAGCCCTCGTGGTTCTCCCTCCTTGAATCCACCTCCAGCACGAGGCTCCGAGCGATGGGCTAACACATGGTCGTCAGCCCAGGTGGCAGCCTCCTTCAGCGTCTTAAAACGCTCCTCCCGCAGGAGAGGCACTTGTTCCTTGTCAGCAGCATTTATGAACTGCTCCATCACCATTAGCTCCTCCAGGTCGCGGAGAGTATCCACTCCCTCATTCATGATCGTTCTCCTAAACGGGCTCACTCGGGCACACTCGAGGTAAGAATCTCCGGGTCTTTTCTTCCCACCTTGGAACTTTAGGCGGTAGGCTTCGAGAACGCAGCTCGTAAGCCCTCAAGATATCAGCCTTAAAGTCCTCATTGCTTTCCAGATCTTCCACCGACATATTGTCATAGACCTCCAATGCTCTGCCTTCCAGCTTATTGGCCACGAGGCCAACCCATATTTCTCCGGGCTATCCAAACTCAGCCGCCTTCTTCTCAAACCTAAACCATCCTGCTACTTTCTGCTCATCAAAGTCAGGAATGAGCTGCAAGCTCCTTACCATCTGGCGCTCAACCGAGTTCTCCTCTCCTTCTCCTCCCTTATGAGTTGAATTAGCCACTAGTCTGGATCTTTCCCACTCAAATTCTCTATGCTTCTCCACCTCCAACCTTCTAACTTCTAGCTCTTCCCTTCTTGCCTCTCTCCTCTCTTCAGATTCTAATTCCAATCTTCTAGCCTCTGTCCTCTCTTCTGCTGCTAGCCTCCTCTCATCAGCTTCTAATTCCAACTTCCTCGCTTCGGTCGCAGCTTCTATCTCCAACCTTTTCATTTCTATTTGGAATCTCAATTCCTCCGCCATTCCGACTGACTGGAGACCGTCAGCAACACTGGCAGCTGGGCTCACTCTCCTGGAACCCATCACGTTCTCACAAGAACTAACACGGCCCGTTATATGCTGCATAGGCTGTTCAGGCACTTGCTGAGCAAATTATAATCGTCTTGAAGTACTATGATCACTGACAGGACTAACAGACCCATCTTCACCTAGGCATGGCTGTTCACTAACGCCACGTACAGGGCTGGCTCGGGCTGAGCCATCCTCAAGGGGAGTAAGTATATTACGTTGGTCTTCCATCGTTACAGTGTGTGTGGGCTCACACTAACAATACGCTAACACTGCTTTCCTACTCACTGTAAACCTTTAGAATTATGGCGAGGTCGCCAATTTTGTTACGGTCACACCGCAGGACACGGTTCTTATGCCCTAATGCCGGGTGTCAGCTTATGCACAACCCAGTCACAACCACGTTACGGGTGTGTATAAACTGTAGTGCTGATGTTTACACGTCCTTTTAACCCATCAAAGGACAAGGAAGGTCGACTATCCCGTAGGACTAGTCACTCCGAGGGCCACACGCCGGCGGCTGGGCAACAAGGCTATAAACAGATGTGCCCGGTTAAGTAACCTGTGCACTCTTTAGCCCAAACACAGCACCTACAGCCACCCCGTTAACGTAAAGAGGTCGCCAGTTCTTTTTACCCTCTAAAGGACAAGGAATCTCCCAGTAGTAAACACCTTCTCCTCCTTAAATTCTAAAGAGTACTACAGCGAGCACTAGATTACAGTGTATAAATAAGGAGCTATCACCCGCCAGAATACCGCCCACAAGGTGACTTTCCACCCACTCATGGTTGGGCAATATCTCGGCACGAGGATAGGATTCCTATCCTACTGCTCCTCCCAGGATTGCAATGTCATAAACATTCGGCTTACTCCAGAACTGAAGGAGAAGAAAAAGAAGAAGAACAAGAACAAGAACAAGAAGAACAAGAACAAGAACATGAAGAAGAAAAAGAAAAAGAAGAAGAAGAAGAAGAAGAAGAAGAAGAAGAAGAAGAAGAAGAAGAAGAAGAAGAAGAAGAAGAAGAAGAAGAAGAAGAAGGAAGAAGAAGAAGAAGAAGAAGAAGAAGAAGAAGAAGAAGAAGAAGAAGAACAACACAACAACAACAACAACAACAACAACAAGAACAAGAAGAACAAGAAGAAGAAGAAGAACAAGAAGAAAAAGAAGAAGAAAAAGAAGAAGAAAAAGAAGAAGAAGAAGAAGAAGAAGAAGAAGAAAGAAGAAGAAAAGAAGAAGAAGAAGAAGAAGAAGAAGAAAAAGAAGAAGAAGAAGAAGAAGAAGAAGAAGAAGAAGAAGAAGAAGAAGAAGAAGAAGAAGAAGAAGAAGAAGAAGAAGAAGAAGAAGAAGAAAGAAGAAGAAGAAGAAGAAGAAGAAGAAGAAGAAGAAGAAGAAGAAGAAGAAGAAGAAGAAGAAGAAGAAGAAGAAGAAGAAGAAGAAGAAGAAAAAGAAAAAAAGGAAAAAGAAGAAGAAAAACTATAATAATAATAATGACAATGATAATATGTTAACATAGA
>JAXIVD010007012.1:0-7500 GCA_036785275.1 Cancer borealis | reverse complement strand
CTGCCTGTTTTTCGTCACGTAGCCTCCTGCGACCACGTGGTACATCTCTCCCTCCAAGCCTCGCCATTTCGCCAAACATTCCGACCGGATGTTGAAAACAAATACAATTCTGACGGGCGGGGCCCGCAACACGCCCCCCTTAATGGAAATTTTTTTATAAGTCTGACAGACTTACAAAAATTTTGTAGCTGTCTGAGTTATTCACTGGCTATCGACAAACAGTCGGCCACAACATTGTCTACCCCCTTAATGTGGCGGACCTCCAGGTTAAACTCCACCGAGTGAGTCGCACATTTTTAAATTTAAACTTGTCCAAAAATTGCAAAGGACTATGGTCAGAATAGATGGTGACTAGGGGACCATAGGCCGGCACATAAATTTCGAAATGCTGCAGAGCCGAAAGAATGGCAAGTAACTCTTGCTCAATAACAGAGTAGTTCCTTTGGGCAGGAGTAATCTTCTTAGAGAAGTAGCAGACAGGGTGGTTCACTTGGTGTTCGTCGGGCTGCATGAGAACTGCGCCCTGGCTGGCATCGACCGCTAGAGCAAAAGGCTTGGTGAAATCCGGAGCCCGTAAGACCGGCTGGTCGCACAAGATGTCTTTGTTTTGGGAGAAGGCGCTCTCACACGCCTCACTCCACGCCCACTTCCCCTTTTGCAAGGGGTCAGTCAAAGCTTCGGGAGGAGTGATGTAACTGTGGCCCACCACATACCCCAGGTATTGGACCCGAGCCTTAACAAAGTCATACTTGTCCAGGTTGACCACCAACCCAGTCTCCTGGAGTCGTGCAAACAGTGTCTCCACGTTGTCAAGGTGGTCCGACTAACAGGTGTCATAGATAACCACGTCATCGATGTACACGACACAGTGCTGGAGGCCATCAACCACCTGGTCCATTAAACGTTGGAACGTAGCTGGGGCACTTTTAAGTCCATAGGAACGTGGCACTGATAGACTGCCCCATTAGCCACAAAACTTGCTATCTCTTTAGCACGGTCCGTGAGAGGAACCTGCCAGTAGCCCTTCACCAAGTCCACCTTCGTAATAAAAATGGTCCCGCCGATGCGGTCCACTGAGTCATCCACCCGGGGCAACGGGTAGGTGTCTGCCTTGGTGAGTGTATTAGCCTTTCTAAAGTCGATACAAAACCTGACCTTAACGTCAGGCTTGGGCTGAATAGTGATAGGTGATCTCCACTGGCTATAGGTCCTCTTAATCAGGCCGTGCTCCAGCATATACTCCAACTCCTTCTCCACCAACTGCTGCTTCTGGGGGTTCACTCTATACGGAGCCAGCTTAACTGGAGTGGACTCCCCAAAATCAATGTCATGTTGGATCAGAGTTGTTCTGCCCGGGATATTGTTAAAAACAGAAGGGTACCTTCCTAACCGCCGAAGCATCTCCTGCTTCTGCACCTCTCCCAGGTTTTGCAACTTCTCTTCAAGGAGCAGCACACTGTTCTGCTCACAGTGCTCCGCGGGGACTACAAGTTCTGAGCTAAGAACCTCGGTGGCCTCCTCTGCGCGGCAGAAAAATAAAACTGAAGATGCCTCCTTCTTGGCAGAACTAAAACAACCCTCCTGGTTCTTTTTACGAAAGTAGGGCTTCAGCATATTTACATGGCAAAGCTGAGCCCTCTTACGCCGATCAGGAGTGGCTATCAGGTAGTCCAAGTCCCCTACCTTTTTCTCAATCAAATAAGGGCCACAGTAACGGGCCGCAAGCGGCTGCCTTTGTAGAGAAAGCAACACCAACACCTCCTCCCCTGGTGCAAAACTACGATACTTGGCCTTCTGGTCGTAGTAACCCTTCATTATCTTCTGCGCTGCTCCGAGATGGTGCTGAGCCACCTCCAGCGCATGCACCAGTCATTCCCGCGTCCTTAACACGCTCTTCAGGAGCGACTCTGGGCGGTCAGAGTGGGGAGCACACCGGGCTTCCCGCACTAAGTCCAAAGGACCGCGCACCCGGTGCCCAAACACCAACTGATTCGGGGAAAACCCTAAGGAATCGGTAGGAGCTTCCCTCACAGCAAACAAGACATAGGGAACAGCCTCGTCTCAGTCTTTCTCACGTTCCATGCAGAACGCCCGGAGCATCGTCTTCGGTGTTTGGTGGTGCCGCTCTAACGCTCCCTGCGACTGGAGATGATAAGAACTGGAAAGAACGTGCTTGATCCCCCACTCGGTCATAGTCTTCTCGAACAACTTCGAGGTGAAGTTGGTCCCTCGATCGGACTGAATCTCGGGAGGCAAACCAAAATTGGTAAAAAAGTTGAGGAGGGCCTTAAGCACAACTTGTGCCTGGGTGATCCTCACCGTTATAGCTTCTGGATACCGGGTAGTTACGTCCATAATGGTCAGTAAGTACTTATGACCGGCCTTAGTAGTAGGGAGGGGCCCCACCATGTCAATCAGGATCCTGGTGAAAGGAGGATCCACAGCGGGGATAGGGTGCAGGGGTGCAACAGGGGGAGTTTGGTTAGGTTTGCCCACCATCTGACAGGTGTGGCAGCTCTTCACCAACTCAGTAATATCTCCGGCTATACCAGGCCACCAGAAGTTGCCCCGCAGGCGGGCGAGAGCTTTGTGGAAACCCAGGTGTCCAGCCATAGGTCCCTTATGTGCCAACAGCACCAGGGCCTCCCTCAACTCCCGAGGCACTACCACCTGTAGTACTTCGCTCCCGTCATTCTCCCTCGACCTCGGTGTAACACCCCCCTCTGCATCAGAAACACCTCTACTCCACTTATCTCCTTTCCCACCTAAGCAAAACAAAGGGAAAGTTCTGGGTCCCCTTTCTGTCCCATGATGAGCAACGCCGGCTCAATGCAAGTGAGATCGGGCGGGACCACAGGTGCTGTCGGAAGGGGCGGTGCCGACACCCTGGTTCCGTCCCGGGTCCTGAGGCGTGGAATGGATTCATCCACCACTTCCTCACCGGCCAAAGTGGATGGGCCTTCCAGGTGGGCCTCACCCGTCAGACAGTCACCAGACAAGGGAACAGCCTGTTCCCTGCCTCCGGTACACTCCGCAGGGGAGGGAGCCTCCAACTCCCCCGCAGAGTTGGAAGTCTCCCATCCCTCAGAGAGTACCCCCAACAAACTGTCTGAAATATCAGTATGGGGCCTGGACTGAGTACCGAGACCCACAGCCTCTCAACCAGGAAACACCACCGCGTGGGTGCTTCCTCCGAGGTGACCCGCAGAGTGAGGAATACCAACACAAGACTGCTCTACCCTCAACACTCCTTCATTACCCTCGGCGACAACCTCTGCCGAGTCAGATGCTTCTATGGGTGGCTCTGCACTGCTGCAGTCAGCCCCCACACCTTGGCTCACGGGTGAGCCCGGCACTGGCTCATCCAGTTCACAAACACTGCTCTCTTTTCTCGGTGACCCTGCAATATTTCAGTCAGCCCTTACAGTAGCAGCCGGGTCCACCCGTCTAGCCTGAGACCGGGTGACAACCCCAACAACTTCCTCCTCACTGCCCTCCAACAGCAGTGACCCTGCCTCCTTGCAGTCGGCCCCAGGAGCGGCAGCTTCTTCCTCACCACTGTCCTCCCTTTCCGGTAGCCCTGCTCTGTCGCAGTCGGTTCCAGGAGCAACAGCCTGCATCACCCTCTCGGTCTGCGACCGGGTGACAACAGCAACAGGATCGGGCACACTATGCCCCGAGTCCTCAGAGGCCTCACCTCCAGTAGGGGTGGGCACCCAAACTTTCCCACCAGCTAGGTAATTTCCTAGCAGGAAATCAACACCTGCCACAGGCAGTTGTTCAGCCACTGCCACTTGAGCCGTAGTAGTTATCAGTGGACACGACAGCTTCACATCAGCCGTCACAAACTTCTCGACAGCGTTGAGGCCCCTACACAACACTGCCTTCGAAGAAGTCATCTTACCCCCGGTGACATTTCGGGACACAGATTGTTGTGCGCCAGTGTCTCGCAAGACAGTGACAGTATACTTGCTCCCGCCAATCTCATCAGTGCCCCCACACAGAAGTGGGCGACACCAGTCCAGCTCCGAGTCAGCTGGAGTCACAGATGCTACAACAGGGGGGGAAACAGATGAGTCCGACAGAACCCCTTCCTCACAATCCAATTCAGACCCATCGAGAGCCTTCTTCCCTTCATGAACATTATGAGCGAGCAGCCTCTCCTCACGACCCTGATCAGGCCACACCAGCAAGGCAACTGGTTTCTGGGGTGACTTGGAGGGGCCCACTGTCACAAGTTTGAGGCATTGAGATCGAAAATGCCCCTTGGCATGGCAGTTATAGCACGTGGGCTCGTTATCGTACTTCGGATCATTAAAAGTCATCTTCCCTCCTGACCCTCCCTTTCATCCTGAATGGGCAGCGGGGGATTGAGACTTACCAAACCCGTTCTTATTGCCAAAACCGTGACTGCGGGGAGGGGAACATGGAGCACCATAACTAGCACTGCCACCGCCCTCTAGCCCTCGTGGTTCTCCCTCCTTGAATCCACCTCCAGCACGAGGCTCCGAGCGATGGGCTAACACATGGTCGTCAGCCCAGGTGGCAGCCTCCTTCAGCGTCTTAAAACGCTCCTCCCGCAGGAGAGGCACTTGTTCCTTGTCAGCAGCATTTATGAACTGCTCCATCACCATTAGCTCCTCCAGGTCGCGGAGAGTATCCACTCCCTCATTCATGATCGTTCTCCTAAACGGGCTCACTCGGGCACACTCGAGGTAAGAATCTCCGGGTCTTTTCTTCCCACCTTGGAACTTTAGGCGGTAGGCTTCGAGAACGCAGCTCGTAAGCCCTCAAGATATCAGCCTTAAAGTCCTCATTGCTTTCCAGATCTTCCACCGACATATTGTCATAGACCTCCAATGCTCTGCCTTCCAGCTTATTGGCCACGAGGCCAACCCATATTTCTCCGGGCTATCCAAACTCAGCCGCCTTCTTCTCAAACCTAAACCATCCTGCTACTTTCTGCTCATCAAAGTCAGGAATGAGCTGCAAGCTCCTTACCATCTGGCGCTCAACCGAGTTCTCCTCTCCTTCTCCTCCCTTATGAGTTGAATTAGCCACTAGTCTGGATCTTTCCCACTCAAATTCTCTATGCTTCTCCACCTCCAACCTTCTAACTTCTAGCTCTTCCCTTCTTGCCTCTCTCCTCTCTTCAGATTCTAATTCCAATCTTCTAGCCTCTGTCCTCTCTTCTGCTGCTAGCCTCCTCTCATCAGCTTCTAATTCCAACTTCCTCGCTTCGGTCGCAGCTTCTATCTCCAACCTTTTCATTTCTATTTGGAATCTCAATTCCTCCGCCATTCCGACTGACTGGAGACCGTCAGCAACACTGGCAGCTGGGCTCACTCTCCTGGAACCCATCACGTTCTCACAAGAACTAACACGGCCCGTTATATGCTGCATAGGCTGTTCAGGCACTTGCTGAGCAAATTATAATCGTCTTGAAGTACTATGATCACTGACAGGACTAACAGACCCATCTTCACCTAGGCATGGCTGTTCACTAACGCCACGTACAGGGCTGGCTCGGGCTGAGCCATCCTCAAGGGGAGTAAGTATATTACGTTGGTCTTCCATCGTTACAGTGTGTGTGGGCTCACACTAACAATACGCTAACACTGCTTTCCTACTCACTGTAAACCTTTAGAATTATGGCGAGGTCGCCAATTTTGTTACGGTCACACCGCAGGACACGGTTCTTATGCCCTAATGCCGGGTGTCAGCTTATGCACAACCCAGTCACAACCACGTTACGGGTGTGTATAAACTGTAGTGCTGATGTTTACACGTCCTTTTAACCCATCAAAGGACAAGGAAGGTCGACTATCCCGTAGGACTAGTCACTCCGAGGGCCACACGCCGGCGGCTGGGCAACAAGGCTATAAACAGATGTGCCCGGTTAAGTAACCTGTGCACTCTTTAGCCCAAACACAGCACCTACAGCCACCCCGTTAACGTAAAGAGGTCGCCAGTTCTTTTTACCCTCTAAAGGACAAGGAATCTCCCAGTAGTAAACACCTTCTCCTCCTTAAATTCTAAAGAGTACTACAGCGAGCACTAGATTACAGTGTATAAATAAGGAGCTATCACCCGCCAGAATACCGCCCACAAGGTGACTTTCCACCCACTCATGGTTGGGCAATATCTCGGCACGAGGATAGGATTCCTATCCTACTGCTCCTCCCAGGATTGCAATGTCATAAACATTCGGCTTACTCCAGAACTGAAGGAGAAGAAAAAGAAGAAGAACAAGAACAAGAACAAGAAGAACAAGAACAAGAACATGAAGAAGAAAAAGAAAAGAAGAAGAAGAAGAAGAAGAAGAAGAAGAAGAAGAAGAAGAAGAAGAAGAAGAAGAAGAAGAAGAAGAAGAAGAAGAAGAAGAAGAAGAAGAAGAAGAAGAAGAAGAAGAACAACAACAACAACAACAACAACAACAACAACAACGAACAAGAAGAACAAGAAGAAGAAGAAAACAAGAAGAAAAAGAAGAAGAAAAAGAAGAAGAAAAAGAAGAGAAGAAGAAGAAGAAGAAGAAGAAAGAAGAAGAAAGAAGAAGAAGAAGAAGAAGAAGAAGAAAAAGAAGAAAGAAGAAGAAGAAGAAGAAGAAAGAAGAAGAAGAAGAAGAAGAAGAAGAAGAAGAAGAAGAAGAAAAGAGAAGAAAAGAAAGAAGAGAAGAAGAAGAAGAAGAAGAGAGAAGAAGAAGAAGAAAGAAGAAAGAAGAAGAAGAAGAAGAAGAAGAAGAAGAAGAAGAAGAAGAAGAAGAAGAAGAAGAAGAAGAAGAAGAAGAGAAGAAGAAGAAAGAAGAAGAAGAAGAAGAGAAGAAGAAGAAGAGAAGAAGAAGAAGAAGAAAAAAAAGAAGTAGAAGAGGAAGAAGAAGAAGAAGAAGAAAGAAAAGAAGAAGAAGAAGAAGAAGAAGAAGAAAGAAGAAGAAGAAGAAGAAGAAGAAGAAGAAGAAGAAAAGAAGAAGAAGAAGAAGAAGAAGAAGAAGAAGAAGAAGAAGAAGAAGAAGAAGAAGAAGAAGAAGAAGAAGAAGAAGAAGAAGAAGAAGAAGAAGAAGAAGAAGAAGAAGAAGAAGAGAAGAAGAGAAGAAGAAGAAGAAGAAGAAGAAGAAGAAGAAGAAGAAAAGAAGAAGAAGAAGAAGAAGAAGAAGAAGAAGAAGAAGAAGAAGAAGAAGAAGAGAAGAAGAAGAAGAAGAAGAAGAAGAAAAGAAGAAGAAGAAGAAGAAGAAGAAGAAGAAGAAGAAAAAAGGAAAAAGAAGAAGAAAAACTATAATAATAATAATGAAAAATGATAATATGTTAATATAGATCTGCAATGAAGTGCCTAACAACTATGGGGATATTCAATTATTGTGGTCGTCCGTGGTTAAGAAGTGTGTATTCAATATGACACGGCTAAGTGGATTGGCGCTGCTGCAAAGGCAGCCTAAGGCTAACCCGGCATTTCTTATCTAATAAAAAGAACATGGGTACAAAATGAGATTATTTAGGCTGGTAA
>JAXIVD010007011.1:17500-21772 GCA_036785275.1 Cancer borealis | reverse complement strand
CATGCCTCCTCTACATCCTCACTCTCTTCTGCATCCCCTTCATCCCTTCTACAGATTTTCTTCTTCATCCTCTCCTTATCCCCTATTCTGACCAGCTCATTTCCTATCCACACCTCTTCACTCCGTCACTGTACCCTAGCCACTTTTTCTCTTTCATCTTGTTTTCCCTTCATTACTTACTTCCTCCCTCACTTACTTCGATTCTCTCCCCTCCACACCTTCTCTTCCTCCCCGCCTCAATCACCTCATCCCTTCTCATAACTCCAATTTTCTTCATTTTCTTCATGTCCTTCCTCTGCCTCCCTCTCTCACTGTCATTAATATTTCGTATCTCTGAAGCGAGTTTGAATTTTTCTTTCTTTTTCTTCCTCTCCTTTCCTTTGTTTCATTTATCTGCCAGTTAAAGTCTCATAATTTTAATATTTTATCATACTGAGTAAATTCGCATACATTTAAAACTTTTTAAATGTAGTGTGAGTATGGTGGATCATTTGTGTGTGTGTGTGTGTGTGTGTGTGTGTGTGTGTGTGTGTGTGTGTGTGTGTGTGTGTGTGTGTGTGTGTGTGTGTGTGTTTGTGTGTGTGTGTGTTGTTTGTATGTGTGTGTGTGTGAGTGAGTGAGAGAGATTCCGATAGTAATTTAAAGGTGAAAGTTGGATGAAATCATAGAGAACTGACGACGTACAATAATTATTTTCCCATAATTTCAAGGAGGAAATCTGTGAAGTGAGGAAGGATTTTTCAGTTCTATCTCACTGTCTTTGGAAATATGTAAAAAAAAATATTGGACTGTGATACTAAAAATGATATTGGAATATGATAACCCAATGAAAATCAAAATAAAAAAAATGATATTGGAGTGTGATGATCCAATGAAAGTCGAAAAAAAATATAATCTCAATATGTAATCCACGTATTGCATTTCGAAAAATCTGCCGGTGTAAAAAAATATAATAGACTAAATGGAAAACATTAATGTGTTTCTAAAGCATAACCAATATAAAAAAAAAACATTAAGCTCAACAAAATATCAAAATGCATCTTTTACTATTCTGAAAAAAATAAAACATATTAAAAGACTAAAAAAAAAAAAAAAAAAAAAAAAAAAATAGGTTATATGTAGCTGAACGTTAGCATATAGAAAATCAAAGAATGAAAAAGTCACTCTGGAAATACAATAACTAAAAATACAACATATGAGCAGCACAAGGACGCATGCCATTCACTGATTCCTCAGACACGCGTGACCAAGAATAGAAAACGGAAAAGGTAGTGAAACGCGCGAAGCATATCCCGTAGAGTTGCACCGTCAGTTACGAGGCATGAGTTGATTCAGAGTGGGAAGTGTACTAGTAGCGATCCATATGTCTCTCTCTCTCTCTCTCTCTCTCTCTCTCTCTCTTTTCTCTTTTTTATTATTTTTTTTTTCTCTCTCTCTCTCTCTCTCTCTCTCTCTCTCTCTCTCTCTCTCTCTCTCTCTCTCTCTCTCTCTCTCTCTCTCTCTCTCTCGAAGTGTCTCTCCTCTCAAATCAGTGCCAAGTCTCTCATTCAACCTCCCTCCCTCATTTGTCTTGACTCGCTCCTTCCTCCTCCTCCTCCTCCTCCTCCTCCTCCTCCTCCTACTTCTTCCACCCCTCCTCCTCCTTCTCCTCCTCCTCCTATGTGTTCCTCCTTCTACCCCTCCATCCTCCTCCTGCAGTCTATATACACCAGTTTCTTTCTGCCTTACTCTCGTTTTTTTTATTTGTTTTTATATTTTTTCACTATTTCATATTGACTTGACTTGTTTTTATATCCTTTCCCTTTCGTACCTCTCTCTCTCTTTCTCCCTCGCTTTCACTCTTTCTCTACCTTCCTCCACGCTCTACTCACCTCTCTCTCTCTCTCTCTCTTTCGGTATTCTCCCTTCCTCTCTCATTTATTTCTCTCCCCCAATAAACCTTTTTCCTCCCTTCCCCCACACGTCCTCGCTCTCCCTGTCTCCCTTACGTGCGCTCCCTTCATCCTCCTCTGCTTGCCTTTCTCTCTCAGTTTTCTCTCTCATTCCTTTGGTCTTCTCCTTTGCGCGATGTCCCTTTCTACGACCTCTCCTTTCCTAACGTCCTCTCTCCGCTTCCCTTCCTCACTTCTTTCCCGCACTCTTTCCCGCAGTTCGGCCTGTGTGCGTGGCTAACCAGACCCACCAGTACCAGCGAGTGCGAGGAGAAGCAGTGACTATCGTATGTTCTCTGTTGGCTTATCCTCCGACCTTAGTGTACACGTGGGCCATTAAGAAGACACCAGGTGAGTGCTGTGTGTGTGTGTGTGTGTGTGTGTGTGTGTGTGTGTGTGTGTGTGTGTGTGTGTGTGTGTGTGTGTTTGAAGGAGAGAAGGAGGGTGTGATAGTCTATAAAAGTAAAAGGAAATAGACAGAGATAGAGATAGAGATAGAGATAGAGAGAGAGAGAGAGAGAGAGAGAGAGAGAGAGAGAGAGAGAGAGAGAGAGAGAGGGAGAGAGATGAAAAGACAGATAGAAATAGAAACTAATACATACAGATGGACGAAGACACAAAGAAAGACTCAGAGGGACAAATAGATACATGCATAGAGACAAACGCAGACACACAGAAAAATACACAAAGCCCCACAAACACGGACAAACAAACACCACACAAATAAACACACACACACACATACACACATATACGAAAGAGTAATATCAATCATTTTATCTCGTCTTCAACATCACCTCCACCTCTACAACACAACACAACATAACACAACACCCAAACCATTGAACCAAAACTACCAACATCCAAACACGATTGCAATCCATCCAGGAAAAAAAACACTTCCTCACTTTTACGCCAAAACACTACTACTACTACTACTCTTACTGCAGCCTGGAAGAACCTTTTTTTCCCCGCTTCATTGGCGTATTTTTTCCCTGTGGATTTCATATTTTTTCCTCTTAAATGGAGTAATGTCATGAACAACGAGGAAGATATTTCATGAAGCTTCACTACGTTCAGAAAAGAGAGGCAGATAAAAAGGAAGTATTGTGAAACAGGTGATTCATTAGTTTTCATTAGCTCGTCTCGCTTAAAGGTGCAGCTCTCCTCTTTAACATTAATTACTATTCTATTAACAGTATTGCCTCCTTAATGACTGATGATCGTTTCAATTTTAACCAACACCACCTCTTTTACAACCAACACAACCTCCTGTCATCACCACACACACAGACACACATACACACAGATACACACAGACACTCAGACACGCACACAAATTGAGTAAACACCAATTCACTATCTTTCAACAAGCTTACGTCCTCGTTCTTGCTATCGCACAGAGAGTTCCCCTGAGAGTCTAGCCAGCGTAGGACGGGAGGAAGGTCTCGCTGGGCGCTACACCCTTCCACGCCTGAGGGAGGAGCGAAGGAAGGAGGAGGTGGTGCAATGCTGGGCGCGAAACACTGAGGGTTCACAACTTTATCCGTGTAATTTCACCATCTTTACGCAGAGTAAGTTTTCCATCGTTTATTTTCTCTCTCTAACGTCGTCATACAAATTAAGTTTCAGGTATATGGCATTTTTTGGGGGGGTTTTTGTTTTTTTAATCCGTTTTGTGGGTTTATATTTCTTGATTCTTTTTTTTATATTCTTCTTTGTTTGTGTTTGTTTTTTTGTGTGTATGGTGGTATCGGATGCTTTTTTTTTTTTTTTTTTTTTTTTCTAGTGTCTGTTTTGTGCATTTTTCTGGAGTTCCGTTTTTCTTTCTTTCTTGTTATATTTTCCAGTAGTCGCTTCCGTGGTGTCAAAATTCAACTTTTATTCACCCTTCCGGCTCACCCTTCATCTTTTTTCATCAATTATCTGTTACTCTGGTGGCTCTTCCTCCTCCCTCTACTCCGTGCTCTCTTTTCCTCCTTTTTATCTCCTCCCCTGTTATCTCCTGCCTTTTCATCTTTCCTCCTCCCTCGCCATCCTCTCGTCCTCCATGTTGACATTTCCATTTAATTCCTTCCTCCTATTCCTCTCTCCCTCTTACAAGCTTTCCATCACCTCTTCCATATTCGTATAATCTCTTTTCGTCTTCTTGTACCTCCACTTCGTTCTTCTTCTACTCCTCGTTCTCACCGTCTTTCTCCTCTTCCTCCTCCTCCTCCTCCTCCTCGTTCAAAAATTCTTATCTCTTCCTTAGCTAAGTAATATGTACTGTGTAAGTCATTTATCTTTCACTATATAGCCTCTTTCATCTTTTAGTAGTTTATTAAGCCACTTTATTCCA
>JAXIVD010007011.1:0-12500 GCA_036785275.1 Cancer borealis | reverse complement strand
GCCCGAGGAAGTCTGGTGGTAAAGGACTTAAAGAAGAAGAAAAAGGAACCACTGACAAGAAAAAGGTCTGGTGAAAAAAATGAGGGAGAAAATATGCGAGGAATGACATAGATCGTTGACCAGGACAAGGAAGAAGCGTGTCATTCCAATACTAAAACAAGGATAGTGTGAGGATAGCGTGAGGGCGTGAGTTACGAGGCAGATGTAAGCGTGAAGGCGTCAGGGAAGGAAGGAAGGAAGGAAAGGAAGAGAAAGGAAGGTAGGTGGAAAAAAAATGTAGTAGGGAGGAGGATATATACAGTGTGGAAATACTAGACAAGAGAAGGATGGAGAGAGACATCAGTTACCTCCTGTCATGAGAGAGGGAGCGAGAACGAGAGCGAGAGCGAGAGCGAGAGCGAGAGAGAGAGAGAGAGAGAGAGAGAGAGAGAGAGAGAGAGAGAGAGAGAGAGAGAGATAGGTGGTTCAGTGAAGGAGACACTTGGCTTAGCATGAAGGGGAAGGAGAGGCCTGTAAAGGGAGGTCTTGGTGGTGAGGTTTAAGTGTTATGAGACAAAAAAAGAAATCTTGACCTATTTTGAAATTTCTAGGCATCTCCAAAATTACTTTCTTTTCTAATGTAAAAAATACATTAAGACTACCTTTTATTATTATAATTATTATTATTATTAATATTATTATTATTATTATTGTTATGGGTGTGTGTTACAGTGTGTTTCAAGAAGCTCAGGTGTTGGTGGCGTGTATTTCAGGTGGAGCTCAGCGAGGAGAGTGTGGTGGTGCTGGCCACAGGTGCTCATGATTCTGGTACTCAGCCCTCCACACCCTGTCCACGCCCGCTCGCACACACACACCCAGGTAATTGTCTGAGTGGTGGTGGTGGTGGTGGTGGTGGTGGTGGTGGTGGTGGTGGTGGTGGTGGTGGTGGTGGTGGTGGTGGTGGTGGTGGTGGTGGTATTGATGTTATTGTTGTGATAGTATAAGTAATAATAATAGTAATAATGGTAATAATAGTAATAATAATACTGATGATAATAATAATAGTAACAATAATAATAACCGTATACAATTCAGTGTTCCAGACGCTTCAAGTAGATCTGAGTGACACACCTGAGCTCCTCACCTGTCATCCCGGGAGGGGGGGTGAGCCCAGCCCCCCCCGGTGACCCCAACACCCTTCCCCTGGTCCTCCTCCTCCCTCACCCACACTCAGACTCGGTTCACAAGGTCAGTCCCCTGCCAGGCATGACACGTATTGGAAAAAAATATAAATAAAAAACCTAAGAAGACGCTGACAACTAATACTTGGTCGTATTTCATAATGTTTTCTATTTTTTTTAATTTAAAATTTTTTATTCATCGGTACGTATGTTCGACTTGATAAAAAATTGTGTTTACATGCGCACGTTGAGCTGATTACTTTGTTTTAGTAATTTTTACATGTGTGCCAAATGAATACGCTCGCTTTTACCACTTTGCATGAAATTCAACCAGTAATATAATGCAGGCAAATAGAGCCACTGGAATAATGCCGGGACAGAGGTGGTGCAGTATGGGACCGTAACCTGCAGTGTGTTGCAGGTGTGTCGACCATTAGGGCAGCACAGGAGTAACCCAGACGAGTGAGTGGACGAGTGGTGGTGTACAGCCGGGTGTTACTCCTCCTGCTGCCTCCACTCACCCACAGCAGCCTGGAGGCACGACCTGACCTTGTAAAACGATCCCCCGACGCCATCATGGTTCTGCAGCAGCATCACAGGACGCGAGCAACGGCTGGTCCTTATCCACGGCTGTGTCCTGCTAGACAGTCCCCTACGAGGCTCCCCTAGTCATACGTCATGTCCGAAACAAGGCAGTTAGCCCACCCCTCAGCCCACAGCCCACAGCCCGTTTTTTCACGTGTCAGTCTGTACCTATTCTT
Organism: Cancer borealis; assembly: GCA_036785275.1. NCBI lineage: Eukaryota > Metazoa > Arthropoda > Malacostraca > Decapoda > Cancridae > Cancer > Cancer borealis. The sequence goes on along the minus strand of JAXIVD010007011.1, from coordinate 10,579 downwards.
TGAACCAGACAATCTACTACGTATGTACACACTTGCAGATGGCATTTGTTTTTGTTTTTGTTTTTGTATTTTGGTAAATAAAGTGAATGTGGTTTGGTGTGGTGTTTGAAATTTATCTTTTTTTTTGTTTGTGTGAGTGTGTGTTTACTTTTTACCCATAAGCCCCTGAGGTTGGAAATGCATGTCAACACCTGCAAACACGCCTGCACGAACGCACACACACACACACACACACACACGCACACACACACACACACACACACACACACACACACACACACACACACGTCCGCAGCACAGAAAACAAATTTATAGTGTGAAATGCAAATGAAAGAGATGAGATAGTATACGATAAACAAAACTACTCGTATATGAAAACTTCGGAAACATATATACCTTCAATAGCACACATACACACACGCACACACACACGCACACACACAAGCACACAGGACCACCCTCCCCTCACACACACACACACACATTGGCTTCCTCTTATGTATGTTCTCCTTTAAGTTTCTGTCCCTCCCTCAACTCTTTATTACACTCCCGATTCATAAACCTTATTCTGCCGCCCGCAGCTACGGCCTCCTTTTAATACAGTTTTCCATATTCTCTAAAAGGATTGTACTTCGGCGGCCACGACAAAATATCACCCGCCATCCGCGCGCGACTTTCAACCTTGTAAACTTTGTGATTTCCAACGAGAAGGACAAACATAGGAAAGTGTGCTTTATGAATTGTTTCCACGAGGTCCAGTTCTTCTTGGGAACGACTGAGAGAGAGAGAGAGAGAGAGAGAGAGAGAGAGAGAGAGAGAGAGAGAGAGAGAGAGAGATATTGTGGCTAAAATCATTGAAGGAAATCGTGAAAATGTCCTGATAAATTTGTATAGTGTAAGGAAAGTGAATATTTGGTAAGCCTCCCAACAGGATCATCCTCAAACACACACAACGGGGAAAAAGTGTAAAGGAAAAAGTCGTAAAAACCAGCCAGCCGCCTCTGAGTATTTAATCTTCAAGCCTCTGGTCCGCAAAACTTTATTATTTTTATCCTGTTACCGCCAGCTTTGTGCGAACGACGGATTCCATTGCTAAGAAAAATAATGACGATGTGGAAAAAAGAATGGTAGATGTAACACGACTGCAACTATTACTATTACTACTTTCTATTATATTTTTTTCAAGCTTCCCGTCTATTCCAGACCACCATAGTCAAACATATATTATCTTTTCATATAGCTCTGTTTTTTTTTTTTTTTTTTTTTTTTAACACTCTTACCGTAATACAATTCTAAGCTCAAGTCTGACACATTTCGGTCGTGCCTCATTAGAAGTTTTCAGTTTCATTAAGTAATTTTTTTTTTTTGCACGAAACCTTAAATATAAAAGCATATAAAATTAATACGACATATTTCATAGTATTTAACGCGAGTTCCTTTTTTTTTTTTTTTTTTTTTTTTTTAAGCGCAGTAATCAAATACGCTTTTGGTGATAATTAAAAATTGAAACGGTGATATTAACAGTCGGAAATTGCATCGAGGTTCACCATGAAGCCGATAATCGTTTCATCCCCACTACCACTACAACCACAAAAAAAAAAAAAAGTTTACCACAGCAAACAACACATACTTCTACACCACCAAGGTTAAGTAAAGGGCTTGTGAGGGTCAGGTGGAGGACTAACTCATGCAGACATACACACACGGCTACGTACATACATACATACAGGTGGACAAACAAACACAGCGAGGCCTGCCACAGCTTTACCCTCTTGAATCACGAGGAAGGGGAAGTGGTGGGCCAGGGGCGGCATTCCCAGACAACACAACAGTCACCTTACCTATTCCCTTCCTGCTTCCCTCCCACAGTACCGCGATGGCTCATGTGTGTGGTGGTGGTCAACTTTATTCCTTCCTTCCTTCCTTTCTCTCTGCCTTCCTCCCTATCTTCTCTCTTTCTCTATAATATATATACACTACTACTACTACTACTACTACCACTACTACTACTACAAATGATGATAATAATAATAACAATAATAATAATAATAAATGATAATAATGATAATAATAATGATAAAACTACTATTACCAGAATTACTACTACTACTACTACTACTACTACTACTACTGCTGCTACTGCTTTTATCATCATTACAATCATATGCATTCCTTCTGCTATCATTATCACTATCACAACACACAAGTCAGTCTCCGCTCAACGCATCGCTTCTCACCCGACGAGCGAAGTTAAGCAATGTTGGGTCAGGTTAGTGCTTGGATGAGTGACTACCTGGGAACACAACCTACTGTTACCACACCTCCTTTTAAACCTTCACACACAAGGAAGTAGAACACACATCCACGTCTTCCTTCCTTGTGTATCGTAAAAAGCGGCCACAAACGCTAAGAAAAAAAAGTGTAGGAGAAGGACATAAGGCTAGGAACCTCACCCTCGAGACCTTTCATTCCCACGAGACAGGAAAGATGCAAGAGGAACCCTATTTCATTTTTATATTCTTACGTATACTTTCCTTTCTCTTTTCGGCTTCTTTCTTGAATGCAACCAAACGTGTGCCGGGCCGGACAGGACACCATTATTGTTATTGTTAGCACCATTATTATTATTTTATTATTATTATTACTGTTTTATTGTTATCATCATCGCTGGAGGAGGAGGAGGAGCAGGAGGAGCAGGAGGAGGAGGAGGAGGAGGAGGAGGAGGAGGAGGAGGAGGAGTGCAAATATACTGACCTCGATTCCTTTCGCGTTTTCCTCCACACTTACACAAACTTCTCCATCACCGCAGACGAGAGGGAGGGAAGAATGGGAGATGAGGAGGAGAAGCGGGAGGAGGAGGAGGAGGAGGAGGAGGAGGAGGAGGAGGAGGAGGAGGAGGAGGAGGAGGAGGAGGAGGAGGAGGAGGAGGAGGAGGAGGAGGAGGAGAAGGTTAGAAAAAGTGGTGGGATGGAGGGAAGGAAAGACGTCAGAATGGAGATAGTTTTTCCAAGCCCCGAACGTGAGGATTGAAAGCGTAGTTTATCTTGCCGTTTGACTGAAAAATTATGCATGACTCGTGTATATCAAGAGTAAGGGAAGGGCAAGGGTGTTTCTCCCCATCCTCTCTCTCTCTCTCTCTCTCTCTCTCTCTCTCTCTCTCTCTCTCTGGTAAGTACAAACAACGAAATTCATAAATAAATCTACAACTAATGCATATGAAATTTATCACTCTTTTAGGGAGATAGAAAACGGATGATTGGCGCATGAATTGGAAAGGGAAACTAAATTAAACTCATATGAACCTGTCATTAACACGAACCCGAGAGAGACCAGACCAGATCCCGAGGGAGAAGAACACAACGAAAATTACACACCGGCACACTGGCACTGGCACTGGCACCTCCAGGGACACGAAACACACATCAAACGAGCCGCAAAAAAAAAAAAAAAACACAACCACTGACATCACCAGAAACACCGTCATAGCCTACCACCGCATCCTCTACTATATATATATCTCTCCTGTCTAGTCTAACCCAACCACCCTCCATCCTCCATCCTCTATCTTCATCCTCCTCTTCCTCTTCCTTTCCCTTCCTCTCTACCAATATACAAGAGGGACGACAACACAAGGGACAACACTGGGAAACCACCTCTGAAAAAAAATCGCAAAGAAAGTTGTGTTGCCAGAAGACGCCGCGGCCCTTGGGAGCTGCAAGGAAAATAGTCTCCCCGCCAGCGTCTTCCGGATGCATTTTTTTTTTAGCCTAGTAAATTTCACCCTTGAGAGAAAGGGGGCAAGGGGTGTAGTGAAGGGAAAAGAGAGGTGAAAGACTGAGGGAGAAAGAGAGATAGAGAGGGAAAGATAAAGGAAGGAAGGGTGATATAGACAGCAAGGAAGGAAGTAGATAGAGAGTTACACACAAACAATAACATGCACAATATTTCCGGTGACACTTTCATCATAAATTTTCGATACGTATTGCTTTAGAAATTGTTCGTGTCGGTGCTGGCAAGGCTGGTGGATGTACTCGTCTCACGGGAGGATGTGTGCGTAGGATCCTAGGCACAAACATTTATCAACAGGAACATTTAATTTTAACGCTAACACACTGAAGCGAATTATACCATGAAGTGGCGTGCCGATAAGCGATTAGTAACGCTATCTGAACACTTTGTATGCATTCTCTTCATGATTAAGCAAATGGAAAACACGGCACTGCTTCAAAGGGATGCAGATACGGGACAAGAAATGGGGGGGTCGGATCGCCTTCATTCTTGACGGGATGAATAAACAATTGATGTGTTGGCTCGTCCGGCGCTCCATGCTAAATTGAATACCTGAGTACAGACATGGAAACACTGAAGTAGGCGTGTTTGCTTCTCGCGTCCGGAGCCTCGTGTGTTTTCTTCCTCCTTTTCTCTACATTTGGTGTCTCCTTTTACATTATTCATCTCTGCGTCTCACTTAGGCCACGCTATCTTTTGTTTTTTATTCATTTATTCACACGTCCATCTGCGTTTCTCTTATCTTCTCTTATTTGTCTCTTCATTTCACGTCCTTCTCTTGTTCGTCCTCTTCCTCCTCCTCCTCCTCAATTCCCCCAACTTTCCTTAACATCTCACACACGCCTCCTATCCTCCTTAACCCCAACAAACCCTTCACGTCACCACTACCACCCCGTAACTTTCACCTACACACGTACCCACTACCTACACTCCTTTAACTTATCCAAACTTGCCTCAATAACCAACACAATGCACCTCTCGCTTCCTAACTTGACCTGCACGCTTCCTTCTCCCTCACCTTCGTCACCTATACCCTGCAACGTCCTCTCTACCACATACTCTCACCGGGGCATCCATCTTTAAATATAAAAAAAGTGATAAATCTTCACCTGGTTCCGCGTGCACCTTATACGAGGATGAGATGGTAAGAAGGAAGGCTTAGGGATCAGGTTCTGTGAGAGGAGACTAATGATGCACGCAAAGAGTCTTCATTCCCTCCACCAATAGCACGTTCACGACCATAAATTTATAGATTTGAAAAAGAGGATCGTGGCGGAGAGACGACAGCGGGGAAAGGAAACTGAAAAGGTGGTGGTGGTGGTGGTGGTGGTGGTGGTGGTGGTGGTGGTGGTGGTGTTAGGGTGAATATTGAAAATGATGTTCCTTCGTCTTGAATAGAGATAAATGGATAGATAGCTACACACGAAGACCACTGAGGAGAGTTGGATTAATTAGAGAGAGAGAGAGAGAGAGAGAGAGAGAGAGAGAGAGAGAGAGAGAGAGAGAGAGAGAGAGAGAGAGAGAGAGAATGTCTTCCTTCTCCACTTCTTACTCCTTTTTCTTCTAATCCCTTTCACTCCCTTTCTCCCTTCCAATCCCACTCTCCTATTTCTGTTCATTCCTCGTTCTGAGATCCCTTCCTCTCTCCTCTCCCCCTCCCTCCCTCCTTTCTTCTCTTCCTCCACTCTTTCTTTGCCTTACCTCTCTCTTCTCTTTGACTGACTGGTTGACTGACTCTCTCTCTCCCTCTCTCTCTCTCTCTCTCTCTCTCTCTCTCTCTCTCTCTCTCTCTCTCTCTCTCTCTCTCTCTCTCTCTAACTTTAGGATCCTCCCGCTTACCAGAAACTACAGGCCCTTCTCAACTCTCTCTCTCTCTCTCTCTCTCTCTCTCTCTCTCTCTCTCTCTCTCTCTCTCTCTCTCTCTCTCTCTCTCTCAAAAGTTTTACACATTTTATTTTCGCATCAAGTATGAAGACGATCAACATGGATTCAGGCAATATAGACGAGGCCGCCGCCACTATAAACATTCCCAAAAATAATAGTAAAGAAACGAGACGAGAACCAGAGGAGGAAAAAGGAATTCAGACGCACTAGTTCCTCGTCGTCGTCCTCTCTGTGCCGGGAGAAAAATGGTATTATAATCACCAGTCAGGCATCAGGTGAATTGAAAATTTTGGAAAGTTTTGATGCTGATATTTACGAGAGGCTGCGATTTACATCCTCAGGGAATTACAGCCTCGTCAGTCTGGCGTCCATAATTTGGCAGCACAAATGGAAACGTGAATTAAAGAGTAAAAAAAAGTGTGGAGCTTCTGGTCGACCATTCACCGACGTCAAAGAAAATGGGTTGTCCTCCTCCTGCTTCTTCTTTTGTCGTGAGGTGAAACTAACCTTGACTTACTCGGGGATGGCTTTCAATATTCACAATGGAGATGAAGGAAGGCACTCTCTCTCTCTCTCTCTCTCTCTCTCTCTCTCTCTCTCTCTCTCTCTCTCTCTCTCTCTCTCTCTCTCTCTCTCTCTCTCTCTTGTAGCGGGAAAAAAGTAGGATGTGATTGCGGAATGAAGTGGTGAGTCGTGGGTTCGTGGGTTCGTGGGTTCGTGGGGTCGTGGTTCAGGGGGTATCTCTCCGCCCGCCTAGAGTGGATGCTCACCGTGCGTGCCACTGAAAAACTTATCCATCCCCCAACGTCGTCTGGCTTAAAGTTACCGTCATACACCCGCTCTCGAACAGGCTGCACACCAGAATATACACCCTGTCCACACCGCCGCGGCCTCACCTTGAAAAACACACATTCTTAACAAATATTCTACCGTAATGAAGTAATTGTAAGAGTTTGTATAGTTTTGTAAAGTCAACTGGAGTGAGATTAGGAAGTGCGCATCACTGTATCACAAGTCACAGTCAAGCATCATGATTCGCCCAAACTAGTGTGACATTTGGACTCCACAGTTTTGCGCTCAATGGAAGCAGAGAGCGTCCTTGGTGCTTCAATAGAGGCCTTGTGTCGCCAACTTGCTCAGAGATGAATGAATGGCGAGCGACACGCTAACGAGGCCAATCACAACACTAATACCAGTGAACAGGTAACGTTTCAGCGACGAAGTATAAAGAAAAGTTAGAAAAAAGAACATTTCAAGCCAATTAAAGGAAAGAAAATATATCTCGGTTCGCAGTAAATAAGGTAAATGTAGTATTTCTATATGGCAACGTAAAGATAAGAACTACAGATGTATTTAAACTTTTTTTATACAATTTTTACCGAAAACTTTTGAATAATAGAAAAATAGATATTCCCTTATAAATGCATTACCTAAATATTCACAACTGAGCCATCCCGTCCTGTATGCATTTTCTAAACACGTAAACAGGAGAGAAGAGAAGAATGAACCCAGAGAAGAGGAGCAGAACCAACACTCAGACCGTGAAATAACCTTCATGAACTACTACTACTACTACTACTACTACTACTACTACTACTACTACTACTGCTACCTCGCTACCAAAATAACGGAGGCAAAATACTGTAATGGAAATAAAAAAAAACACTCGACGGTCATAGCTTCGCACAAATATTCACACCCTATCCTTTCCACTCCATTGGCAAGGTTATGTGCGCCGCCACCCAAGCATTCATTCATTTATTCATTCTTTTGTGGAGTTTTTTTTTTCTTTCAGTTATTCATTCATTTTAATATTTATTTTTCCTCTCATCCGAGTGCGCCGTGACGCCATCAATAGCCAGCACTAATAACGGGATAAACATAAAACACATAATCCGCTGTTGATCTTATTTATGACGGCGTAATGAGAAGTTCAATTAGCGGCAATGAATGTTTTTCGTAGTTACCCCTCACACTACTTCCGTTAATTTTTTTTTTTTTTTATATATATATATAATAACAATATTACCTATTTTTAGCTTTACTAATTTTGCAAAGTGTCTTTTATAGTATCGTGTTTGTGTTATGTTAATTTTTTTTTTTTTTTTTTAACGTGCTATTTCAAGGTTTTGTTTATCAATTAGTTTGAGTGTTTGTTTTATTTTCCGGGTTTTATGGGTTTTTTTTTCGTGTTCGGCTCAATTTGAAGGTTTAAAAATAGCGTTGAGATGACAAGGGAAACTAATGCAAGTATACAAAATTATGCAACACGTCAACAAAATAAGCCAGTGGTGTTATTTTACGGGCGAACGTAAAAAAAATATTACACATACACTCGTCAACAACACTCCCACCATCTATGAAAACGCACAACACACAACAAATAAATCATCATACTAAAAATGCTAATTCCATAAATAACAACAAATAGAACTGCCCGGGAAATAATATCACCAACGATCACAATGGTGCATATGCATAAAGATCACCTTGTTATTATCACCATTATTACTAACCCCATTATTACGACCGTTCCAATGCGCAAATTGAACTAATAAATATTTACCACACACACATAGCAGCCGTGCCGTCCCCGCGCCGTCCCCACACCCACACGTCCCCAGCAGCAGTCCTCCTACAGGGGGACACATGACACCCACGCCCTTTCAGAAGCTGCCTGACGCGCCCTTTTTCCCGCTGAAGGTCACTCGGAGGTAAGATATTCAGTAGGGTTGCGCGGAGAAGCCCTTGGAAGCGGGAGTTACACGCTCTCCGTCCGCCTCCCACAAGTAATAATGGAACACTGACTGACCTTGAAACTGGTTCGTGTTCGTGTCTTGGTCGGTTCCTCGAAGAGATGTTTCAAATAGTTTGATTAGTGCTGCGTCACGGCTTCAGTTAATCACTTCTATTAAACTTGACGGAAATTGTTGCAATATATGATACAATAGTCTTTAGAAAGTGTAAATGTAAGCAGTGATAAATGAACTGATAAATACAATAAGCTTTTCGGCTGAGCTCGTCCATCAAAGAAAGTGGAAAGAATGAAGAAAACGGTATGTACTCTTGAATGACTGATACATTTTCAAGCTGTCCCCTCCTTCCTCCCTTGGTGGACTGTTTAAAGGCTACCCTCACGATGGGGCGTGGCGGAGACTGATGCCGCGCGTCACGCCAGTTGCCTGCCTGCTGGGGGCGCGGGAGGAGGAGGGAAATGGCGGAAAGAAGATAAAACAAAACAGCATGACGTTAAGGAGCCAATATTAGATTATAAAACATTTCTTCTTCGTATAATAAATTGTAGAAGCGAGTAACAACATTATTTAACGTTAAGAAATAAAGTATTCATAGTTCAATGGCATCTAAGTCTATTCCCACACAACTCAAAAGGGAAGTCTGCAGCAAACACACTCCCGTCATGAGCCTCGGAAAGACTAAAGGGCGAGGGAGAAGGGTGACAAAGTTTCCCTCAAAATGCCTTTAAGTATTGCAATATGCAGCTGACGTGAGGGAGCGTGGGTCTCGGTGTGCCCTGGGACGATCCTTCCTACGCCGCAAGTGAAAAGGCTGCGTCGTAAGTCTTCTTGGTGCGCAGTTATAATGGAAAAGAGTTTGCTCATACTCACGACGGCCGCCTTGCAAGTTCACAGAGACAGATGCGAAGTTTTTTCCTAGGTTTGTGTTTTGCCAAGAATTTAAGGTATGTTCTTTAGTAACACACACACACGGCACACGCACCATCCCCCCCCCACCCACACACACACAGGAGAGTCACAATGAAATGGATGAGAGATGATACGTACACGAAACTATTTAATCATTCTTAATACCAATCTATATACACTATTACCTTCTGTCTGTTTTCCACGTCTTCTGAGTCCTCTGGCGGCGTGATCCTGAAGGTGGTAAGGCCGTGGCAGTGCGTGAGGGAAGCTGAGGGGCGTCACTCGAGTCCAGAGCATGGTAAGCAAATAGAGTTCCGTCCTGGGAGTGAAAATGGAAGTGTACAAATTTAATCTTGTGTCGAGAGAGAGAGAGAGAGAGAGAGAGAGAGAGAGAGAGAGAGAGAGAGAGAGGAGAGGAGAGAGAGAGAGAGAGAGGAGAGAGAGAGAGAGAGAGAGAGAGAGAGAGAGAGAGAGAGAGAGTAGAGAGAGACGAGAGAGAGAGAGAGAGAGAGAGAGAGAGAGAGAGAGAGAGAGAGAGAGAGAGAGAGAATAAAAAAGAAAAGAGAAAAAGAGAGAAACACACACACACACACACACACACACCACACACACACACACACACACACACACACACACACACACACACACACACACACACACACACACACACACGAGGACAGGACGTGGCAGGAGAAATGGGAAAAGGAGACGAAAAAAAAGCAAAAAAAAAAAGCAGAGTAAAAAATATACAGAAAAAGAGAAAGAAAAAGAAATCGAGAGAAAAAACACTACAACCTACATTTGCATACCTCATAACATGGTATAAGATCAAAGGGAAAACATCGCCCTGGAAGGGAGTGACCTGTATGTTTTCCTGGTTTTTTCCTTAATTTCCCCCCCTTTTTTCCTGCATATACAAATTTCCCTGTAATAGTATCGTTATAATAGTGACAGGCTTCTCCTTTTCATCTCTATCCCTTTGCACGAGAAATATTTAGGGAGACTCGTGGACTTCATTAAATTTCTCACTTACATTCCACTCTAGTCCACTCCACTGTTTCAAGTCTCATTACTATGCTTCAGAGGAGCCAGCCACTCCTTGTCATCATTTCACCACCACACTACTTCACCACCTCTACCACATCCCCTGACAGTCCCACCACCACCACCCACACCAGCCACGCTAATTTATCTCACAAATACATCATCTATTTCTCACAACCACACAGCCATCATCTTCC